>NDXB01016079.1:0-17500 GCA_002631895.1 Agapornis roseicollis
AAAGTCTTTGATTAGACTAAACATTCTGACCAGCAACTAAAAACATCGGTGTTATCAGCGCTGCTCCCAGGCTGAAAGTCAAAACCACAGCAGTGCACCAGCTACTAAGAAGGAGAAAAAAGGACAGCTACTGCTGAATCCAGGACATTGCATCAGTCATCATCAGGCACTGCTATGTGACTAATGACGGAGGTGCAATATACAACTCATTGAGATAGGAATAGCGAAAATCCAAGCAAAACTACTTCAAAATACTGAAGACTAAAGAAAAAGTTATTGAATAGGGCTACTGGGCTACTGGTAGGACTTAAACAAATCCACTTGGTTTTCAGTCAGACAAGGTTTTAAAATTGATTGTTTAAAGGTAAATTTTTGGTGAAATATTAAATAATAAGAGTTTGGTACTAATCAGTCCTACTAATTCACTGATTGCTCAGAACTTCTGAAAATTAGATTCATGAAAAAAATTAGGTCCTAATAAAAAAACAAATAAGCCATGTGGTACTTTTTTAAGAACAATTTAAATAGTTCATATGATTTTATAATTCATTAAAACAATAGCTGAGAAATATGCTTTTATGACATTGTGCATTTAATGACATTAATCACAGACAATATTTTAGAAGTACAAAGACTAAATAATGAATTTTTATTGTCATTCTTTAATAAATCCTAGAAGATTTGTGTCCTGAAAGTTGTTTCAAATATGCAACATGACACATTTTTTCTCAAAAAAAGTGTAAAAGTGATGCATGAATTTTCAGTTGGATCAAAACTGAGACCAAAATCTTTGGAGAGCTGTGGCAGCTCAACTATTAGGCTTAGTGAACCCTGAGGGGTATTGGGTGTCCATGGCAAAGTGCTGGCAGTGGAGGGTTGGAGGGTGGCCTCTCTGAGGGGAGGCCAGCAGCTGCTCCATGCCAGATACAGCCAGTTCTGGCTGGTTCCACCATTGGAAAGAGCTGAGCCTGCCAGCCAAGCTGGTGATGCCTTTGGAAAAATGGATGTTAGAAAAGACAAGCAGAGGAGTGAGGAAAAAGAAGTGTAAGAAACAACAGTGTGAACACACCCAGGTCAGAGAAGAAGGAGTTGCTCCAGGGGCTGGAGCAGAGATTCATCTGCAAGCCCCTGAACAAGACCACAGTGGAGCAGGTATTTCACTGCAGCCTGTGGAGACGAACACACCAGAGCAGATTTTTTTCATGAAGGACTGCAGCCTACAGATAGAAACCATGTTTGAGTGAGGGAAATATGTGAGGAGGAAGTGGTGGAGAAGAACTGTTATGGACAGACTGTAACAGATCATTCCCCACTTCCTTCACTGCTCAGAGTGCAGGGAACTCAGTGTCTGGTGAGGAGGTAGAGGAGTTAGAAATCAAGGACTGATACTGAACTTGAAAGGGGGTGGGGGAATGTTTCATTTTAATTTTTTTCGTTTGTTACTCATTATCAAATCTGGTTTAATTTGGGATAAATTAAATTAACTCTCTCTATGTCAAGTCTGTTTCAGCTGTGATGTTAATTGATAACTGATCTCCCTGCCTTTACCTTGACCTGTGAGCTTTTTCTTAATTTTATTTTCTCACCCTGTCCTGTTAAGGAGAGGGAGTTACAGAGCTGCTGGGTGGGCAGCTGGCTGCTGGCCGAAGTCATTGCCACATAAGATTTGCTGATATGTGTCTGTATAATCATTGTCATAGGTATATGCAGTTTATAGTTGTTGTAACTGAAAATGACATTTCATTATTGTCTCAGAAATTAGGGCTGACCTTTTACTTCTGAAACAGCTCCACTTGCTAGTTCACTTCTATTATACTTCAGAAAGAAATTACTCCAACAGTGATAGTGGCCAGAATGTTTTGTTGGTATTTTCTGTTACTGCTACCTGTACTCTTTGAAAACTCCACAACACAGGAATTTTAAACTGTGACTAGGGGAATACAGGATGAAGTTTCATTATCTTATCCCCAGTATAAAGCACAGATTAGGGAGATGACAAAGGATAGAAGTTGTAAAATGGCACATAAATGGTCATACAGCACCAAGATTTTCTACAGTGCTTTTCTCTAGACCTCAGCTTCCCCACAATTTGAAATTATTTTGGAAAGTGCTTTGAAATATAGGGAGAGAAATGTATAGGATGAATTTTACATGTCACTGTATCATAAGTTTTGTGTAATCTTATCTTTAATCATCAACACAATTAATCATGTTAGGTAACTAATTTGAATAACAACATGAATCAATATTTTTGAGGATTGTAGCTTTTGATCTGCTGAGCTGAAAGAATCTTCATATCAATAATAAAAGACCAAAAATTGAACTGTTTCCAGTCCCTTGAAATAGGAAGATATGATTCAAATCAACTTTAAAAGTAATAGTAATATTGAAAACAAATGACAGACTGCTTGTGCAATCAAAGTACTGGAATATGTTCATCACTGAAGAAAAAACATGAAATTTAGTGTAACCAAAGTACTAGAAGCTAAACTAAATAAGAAGATCAATGAGCCAGATATATGAAGTTAAAAAATAAAAGTGCTCATTATTTCAGCTCCATAGTTCCAGTTTTGTGTTAAATAAAATTGTATGGAATGCCCAAGTATGGTACGAAGTTCAGACGTTTGAACCATTTCTCTTAAAATTTGTGCAGCTCAAATATATTGAAAAAGAGGATATATAAAATTACATAGCCTCTTATTATCAGTTTTTTATTGATCTTTCTCAACAATCACAGAAAAAACTCAACCATGAACACTAGCATATGGAGTTACAATGGATTTATAAGTAATATACCAATGGAAAATACCAGTTACAATTCTATGTCCTGTATTTGATATAACTTTTCAGTGACCTTCATACTTCGAACGGTATATCTATAGATGGACTTACGAGGTATTCATGTTACCTAGATTTTTCAATTATATTCAACTGTTTATTTGTTTTAATACAATACATGTACATTTACCTATAATCATAGAATCATAGAATAGTTAGGGTTGGAAAGGACCTTAAGATAATGTAGTTCCAACCCCCTGCTATAAGCAGGGACATCTCACACTAAACCATGCCACGCAAGGCTCTGTCCAACCTGGCCTTGAACACTTCCAGGAATGGAGCATTCACAACATCCCAGGGCAACCCATTCCAGCATCTCACCACCCTAACGGGAAAGAATTACTTCCTTAGATCCAATCTAAACCTCTCCTGCTTAAGTTTGAACCCGTTACCCCTTGTCCTGTCACTACAGTCCCTAATGAAGAGCCCCTCCACAGCATCCCTATAGACCCCCTCCAGGTACTGGAAGGCTGCTATGAGCTCTCCACGCAGCCTTCTCCTCCCCAGGCTGAACAGCCCCAACTCTCTCATCCTGTCCTCATATGTTAAGTGCTCCAGTCCCCTAATCATCCTCGTGGGCCTCCTCTGGACTTGTTCCAACAGCTCCATGTCCTTTTTATGTTGAGCACAACAGAACTGCACACAATACTCCAGGTGAGATCTCACAAGAGCAGAGTAGAGAGGCAGGATCACCTCCTTCGACCTGCTGGTCACATTCCTGTTGATGCAGCCCAGGATATGGTTGGCTCTGTGGGCTGCAAGAGCACACTGTTGGCTCCTGTTCATTTTCTCATCGACTACCACCCCAAGTCCTTCTCCGCAGGGCTGCTCCGAATCTCCTCTTTGCCCAACCTGTAGCTGTGCCTGGGATTGCTCCGACCCAGGGCTAGGACCTTGTACTTGGCATGGTTAAACTTCAGGAGGTTGGCATCAGCCCACCTCACAAGCATGTCAAGGTCCCTCTGGATGGCATTCCTCCCCTCCAGCATATCCACCGAACCACACAGCTTGGTGTCACCGGCAAACTTGCTGAGGGCACACTCAATCCCACTGTCCATGTCACCAGCAAAGATGTTGAACAAGACCGGTCCCAACACCCATCCCTGAGGGACACCGCTCATTACCGGCTTCCTACTGGACACTGAGCCATTAACCACAACTCTTTGCATGTGGCCATACAGCCAGTTCTTTATCCACCAAGTGCTCCATCTACCAAATTGATGTCTCTCCAATTTAGAGACAAGGATGTCATGTGGGACAGTGTCAAACGCTTTGCACAAGTCCAGGTAGATGACGTCAACTGCTCTATCTCTGTCCATCAGTTCTGTAGCCCCACCATAGAAGGCAACCAAATTGGTCAGGCAGGATTTCCCCTTAGTGAAGCCACGCTGGCTGCCACCAAGAACCTTGTTGTTTTTCATGTGCCTTAGCATACCTTCCAGGAGAATCTGCTCCAAGATTTTGCCAGGCACATAGATGAGACTGACTGATCTGGAATTCCCAGGGTCATCCATTTTCCCCTTCTTGAAAATGGGGGTTATATTTCTCCTTTTTCAGTCTTTGGGCACTTCACCTGATTGCCATGATCTCTCAATTATGATGGACAGTGGTTTACCCATGCTAAAACCTTTTATATATTATCAAGACTTAGAGTATTATAAAACCTTCTAATGAGATGATGGTATTCTGTGATAGTAGTTTAAGGCCAATAAATATACAGAATTACATAAACACTAAAGTGCATATGCAAGAAAAAATTTTGTGTTAAACACAGGAATCTGAGGAAAAAAAAAATGCTTAATCTTCACATTATAATATTCCTGAGATTTAAAAAATACATTTTCATGTTGAGCCCTTTACAAATCTATCTGCAAGAATTTTATCAGTAGTCATTATATTTGCACCCTAAGCAAGACTGTACAATTTGAAAACTTTCTCAATTCATGAGAGAACTGAGCAGTCATCTGAAAATGATACTCAACTATATGTGACTCAACTATAAAAGTACTGACTCACTGAAATGCAAATAACTTAGGTAGGCAATGATCCATCACCACCACGATCAACCAGTAGGAAATATATGTTGTCTTCCCACAACAAAAAAACATCTACTTATTATACAGATATTATAAATGTATGAAATGTGTTGGCCAAATGTATCCTATTTCTGCTGTACCATAATCCTTTGCACAAGAGCTGTTGGCTGGGGTACACTGAGATGCTGCCCATGCTCTGTTTATCAAGGCATGAAGGCAGGATATGTTTAACTGCTTCTTAGAGCTTTTTCAGTCCTTATTATATATGATTTCAGTATATAAGAGAATAGGGTAACTATTTCTGAATTCAGCTATTTTGTTAAAAAAAATTATTTTGGATATTTCTGTGAACTAAGAAAAACATTCAATTAAGAGTTAGCTAATAAGAGTCTTAGGTAATGATTTTCAAGCTATCACAGAGAGCAGGCATGGATAACTCAGAGACTGCAGAAACAATATAGTATAACATCATACTCATTCACACAGCTTTTTGACCCATCTGTTTGAATCCCTATTTTGCCTAAAAATGCTTCAAATAGGTCTAGTTTGATATATTGTGGTAAAAAAAAGAATGGTCAATTTGGTGGCCTTTCAGCTAGAGATAAAGATGTTGGGGAATTTCAAGTAAGATATGGCAGAGAGCATCCTAATTTTAAACCTTTCCTTTGATGAAAAACTAACTGTATTCATATTTTTAATACTGTCTTCAATGCTTTTTTCTTTTTTAATACCACTGGAAGATAACAATGTTGGAGGACTCTGAACCAAAGATCTTAAGTGGTAAAAAGCCATCAATATATGAACAAAATGCATAGAAAAAAATGAGATAAAGAATAAAATATATTTGCAAATTAAATGAATACATTTTTATGTTTCAGAAATGCTTGGATCCACATTTTATTACTTACAAAAATTTTTAAACAGCTTGTGTTGCTGTCAGAAGAAGATCTAGTATTAAGTCTTAGCGAAACTCTTGCTAAGAGCCATATCATAATGACAAAGAGAACAAACTAAATTTGCCCAGATCCAGGAAAATTGAATTATCTGTGTAAACAGTGTTAGAGAGACTTTCTCTCACCCTTTTTTTTCCCTGTGAGTTAAGTTTAGCTTTAATGTAATTGTTAGAAACAGGTCTTTATTTATAATTAACAATGAAATATCCTGACTTTATTTTGAATACTGTTATATGACATGAAATCAGAAGAGATTTAATTAGACTACTATATTTATTTTTGTTTGATGAGTCAGTGATTTCTTTAAATGTAACACATGTAAACTAGATTAATTTAATCATGCATTAGGAATATAAAAACGTGTTGTTACTGATTAAATGATTACTGCAACTTCTTGCAGACTCAGCATCAGGAAAAATTATGGGAGCAATTACAGTAAAAGCACTTGATTGCAGTAAATAGGGGGAGGAAAAGAAAAAACTCCTAAAGCAGGTGCTGGACAAAGTTGTAAAGGAACTCTACAGGTAATTTTACAATTTTTTTGTGAGATTTCAGTGTGAGAATAAACATATGTTTAATGAACACAACTGAGTGCAATAAAAACTAACTTTTCAAAATATTGCTGATTTTAACAATGTAACCTTCATGGACTGCACATTGCACTGCTCCTGGCATCAGTGAGTCTGAAAAGCCATCCTATTCCACATGTATATTTTTTCAGTTGACTGTTTTACTAAATATTTACTTTTGTACAGCTGGAAAAAATGCAAACATTATTATTTTCATAACTTTACAGTGCATGTAATCTCCCAAGAAACTCTTATTAGGAATCATATAGGGGTTTTTCTTCTGAATAATGAATGTCTTAGATGAAGAACATAGGAAAGCAATGACATAAGCATTCTGTCAATTAAAATTCTATTTTCAGAGTAATGAAAAGAATGTTAACAAGGAAACAACAAGGGAAGAGATATTTAGTAAATAATAAAATTACTATAAGAAATACTCTTTAACTCAATAAAATATAAGGCTATATACAAGATATAAGACAATGGTTAAGGAAAGGAGGTGAGAAATACTTGATAGATCTCATCTGATTTTTGAAGAAAATTTTTTTCCTTGTATTAAAATGTTGGATCTCAGTTGAAAAATCTTAATGCAAAGAAACCAATTTTAAATGAAGAGGTCAATCTTTTCTGTAAGTTCAATTTTGAAAAAAACAATGCTAAAACCCCACACTTCATATGCATTTACATTAAAATACAAATTCAGCAAATCATTTAAGCACATAATTAGTTATAAGCAAGTGTTTAAGTACTATTGACTTCAAGTTAAGGTCACACTTATTTGCTTTGCTAAATCAGACTGTCCAAGATGATGTTTAATATGTGTTAGATTTTTTTTTTTTAGAAAACAGGATAAATATTATAGCTTTGTGATTCTCTTGGTTTTAGTTACATAAATACCTGTTCTTATTATGTGTTACTTGTTTCATAGTCTTTGTGTTACTTGTTTCATAGTCTTTAACATGTTTATCTGCTCAGCCTGCTTTTCACTTTACAGGTAGGAAATGAAGTACAGAGAAGTTATCAATATGCCTACACTGATAGCTCAGTCAGATTTGACCTGGATGCAGTCTGGCTGATACAGGTGAAAGATCAGTGCAGCATAGTCTGCTACTGCTGAAGAATACAGGGTTCCAGACAGGCATGTGTAAACTTATCCATAAAATGCATTATGCTTCAAACATGTAATAATTCAGAAGATAAAATTTCTAGACATATATGTATTTATAGATCTATTGTATATGAACATATGTCCATACACACTATATATACATATGTATGTGTGTGTATTTATATATTAAAATATTTATATGCATTTGAAACACATACACATGCAAAACTGAAAATTAGTCAAAAAAATGTGATGTCATGTTTCTGAGGTCAAAGAACAGCCCAATCAATAGATTTATTAAAGACTGCAGCAGTTAAAGCACATGATATTATCATATACATATTGAAAGACTGCTACAGTAGCACCCTGGGTTTTTCTTTCTATAATAGCCCTTCTTTCTATAATAAGATGAAATGTAGATGGATTTTTTTAAAGTCATCATTTTTTTATGAGATAGCTTAAGTCTAATGCAAAATTACTTAAGAAACCCAAATGTCTCATCTAAATTTCCAAATGAGTAGCAAGTATTATTAAATCATTAGTCTTCCAAATGTAGACATAACTAGCAAAAGAAAGGGAAACTGAAATCTCCAACAATTTACATCTACCCTTTCTTTTTCTCTGAACAAGGAAACTGTCTGGCTTAAACATGCAATTTCTTTCTTTGTTTCTATATCCCTTTGTTGTGGGCCATAAGAAGCCTGTGAAGAAATGAGTTCCACAGCTTTAACTAATTAATCTGAACAGCTGCCATGTAAGGTAAATTGGTTTTATTATTACCCATTTTCCAGATGAGAAATAGACAGATATGCTTAAGGTAATGTGATACCACAACGACAAAGGAAAAGGAAGCACTCACGTTTTGTGTTTAAAGTTCAGATATTCTCCGCAATAACCTGATCTATTTCAGACATCAGTGCAATTTCAATGTCCATAATACCATGTGGTCTCCATCCAGACTGATATATCACATCAACAAAACCAATGTCATAGAAAAATGGCATGAAAACTCAGGATGTCTGCACTCCCTTCCACACATATTACTGTCTCAAACTGTGCTTCAAGGGCAAACCCTAAAGACACCACACCCAATCTGATTTAAAAAATCACTAAATACCACAAATTCCAACTGTTACCACTTTCTCCTCACTTTTTATAGGAGACAATTTCTGTTTCTTCTGAATTGGCTTCTTGCATGCTGCTTTAGAGCAGTCGCAGAGCTGTACTCAGTGCTAGATTCACTTTGCAATAAAGTTGGCTTTTGACCTCAAAAATTTGGTGATGCTGCTTGCACTGGCAACATCTTTATGGCATACACTGTCCTTTGAAACACACAGCTGAGCCTAAGGCAGTCTGGGACTAACAAGTTGGAGGAACACTTCTTTCTATAGAAGTATGAGAAATCCTAGAAGGATGATCTGGCTGAAGAACAAGCTTCCAGGGACACTTTAGAGCTAAAGAAAAAAGTCACTATTCACACTGGCAGACCCAGGAGACAGAGAAACAGACTGGCATGAAGACAGATAGTGCTGAAAACACTCAAGGCAATGCTGTGTGGGCTAGTTCACTACAGGAAATTATCACTTTATAGAGAAAAAGGGACTTCTTGTCCAGCTGCCTGCTCAAAGCAGAGCTAACTACAAATTTAGATTATGCTACCTAGAACCCTTTCATCCAGGTGAAGGGGTTGGTTGGTGCAGGGCTATGTCCATAGTCTGTTTCTTTTTACCCACAATCTGTACAGTGAGACACTTGTACCAGGTTGGTGGAAGGAATGACTGAGTTTCTAGAGAGATAGACAATATAGCAGGACCTAGAGAGGAGCAAACTTCAGTCTTGGAAAATGTTGAAACAAGAAGGGAGACTCATTATGGAAGCACAGTGAGCAGCTGGGTGACCAGGTTTTTCTTGTTAAGGGAGAAAAAAGAATAATTGCTGCTGCCCTGTCTTTTTTTAGAACTCAGTCCTTATGAGGAAGCCGCAAGTGAAACTTGAGGAAAAGCTGTTGGTGGATGTCTGGGATATAATAGTTGGTATGGTTAAGTTATAGTTCAACATATCATGTCTGAATGGTAAACAATGGTTTTGGAGTCAGGCTGTACAGCACTAGCCAAACTTGTGTCCTTTGCAATGGGATGAAAAACAGGCTTGGGATATGTCAAAGAAACAGAAGGTGTTTCTGCATTTAGTGCTGTCTAACTGGAAATACACTTTGCTATCTGGAAGTAGTATCTCAACTGTTTTCTGTATCATAGAGAATTCGTAGATTGACAGGTATGATGGAATGAGAATGTATACAGAATTAGGAAAAGGCTTTCAACATACTTATTTGTGCCTGCCTTTGAGCTGGCATGTAGACCTCTGGATAAATTACTGAGGAGCAGAGTGACTCCACCTAAAGCCAAAAGCTGTAGAAGTGTTTTTCAAAGCAAAGAAATGGATGTTAGATGGGAACAGACAAATTTAACTAAATGAATGTGTCTATTTTGGAAGAGACATTTGCTTCAGTTTCAATGTGGTTGGTATAAATTATGGTTTCATACTCTCTACAGTTGCAAGCACATTTTGTTTCTGTTGCATCTGTTCAGCTTTCATAGATCTACAGAGTTGGCAAGATGGTGCATCCTTTACTATATATTTTAAGTACTTCTACAGCTCTGGTCAGTTTCCACAGTGAATTACCTATCTTGTTTTATGTTAAAAGAGTTCCTGTAATAAAAAGTGTTAACGACCAAAGCTAAATTCACAAATTAATAGAATCATGGAATAATTTAAGTTGGAAGAGGCACATGGCCCACAGCTTTGAGGAAGTCTAACTAGAACAAGCTACTCAGATTTGTGTCCAGTCAAGTCTCAGACACCCCCAGGAACTCTTAGGACAACCACTTTCTGTGTTTGAGAATCCCTAGGGTAAAACCAGTTTTCCCCCTTATCTAACTGTCACTTCCCACATTCTAACTTGTATTCGTTGCCTCCCAACCTACCACTGTGCATTTCTGGTAAGAGAGTGGCTCTAGCCACTCGGGTAGTTGCAGTCAAAAGCAAACTCCCCTGTGCCTTCTGTCATTACTGCAAAACAAACTTTGTTTCCTCAGCCTGTTCTTATCTATCATGTTTTCCAGCTCCTTGACAATCTCTGTCATCCTCCACTTGATTCATTTTTATATGCTAATATCTTTCTTGAAATGGGGAGCCCAAAGCCAGTTACAGCACTTCAGATTCACTCTCACAAGTGGCAAACAGGGGCAAAAGGTTTATGCCCCTGGACCTGCTGACCACATTCTTAATAATAGGATTCAGGATACAGTTGGTCTTTTTGCTGCTGAATAGCATTTGACTTGATGTCCACCAGGACACCAAATTATTTTTTTTCAAAGCTGCTTTTTCAGCCATCTGGCCTTA
The DNA here is from genome assembly GCA_002631895.1 of Agapornis roseicollis. Lineage (NCBI taxonomy): Eukaryota > Metazoa > Chordata > Aves > Psittaciformes > Psittacidae > Agapornis > Agapornis roseicollis. Next base: position 10,907 of record NDXB01016079.1, read on the forward strand.
TACCAGCCTCTACTGTCATACGAGGTTACTCCTCCTGTGGCATAGGACTATAGACTTGCTTGTGTTGAACTTCAAGAAGGTTCCTGTTAACATATTTCTCCAGTTTGACCAGCTTCTTCGGAGCAGCAGCCCTACTGTCCAGTGTATTGACCACTTCTTCCAACTTGGTACCATGAGCAAACTTGCTGAGAATGCATTCTATTACACCATCCAGGCCATTAGTGCAGATATCAAACGATAACAGTCTCAGCACTGATCCCAGAAGTATGTCACTTGCTACTGACCACCAGAAAAACTTTGAACCATTAATCACAGCTCTTTGAGCTTTGCAATCCAACCAATTTTCCGTCTATCTCATTATCCATTTATCCAGCGTGTATTTCACCATTCTGATGATAGGGAAACTCTGTGGTAGTTTGTCAAATGCTTTGATAAAGCCAAGGTATACACTAGCCTCTGCTCCCCCTCCTTTGTCCACAGCACCACCACTCATCTCATTGTAGAAAATTGGTATGGCATGATTTGTGCATCCTAAATCTGTGTTGGCAGCTCCCAATCACCGTTTTTTCCTTCAAGTGTCTGAAAAAGGCTTCCAAGAGGACTGATTCCACCACCTATCCAGTCACTGAAGTAAGGCACCAGCTCATAGTCCTCTGGATCTTCCTTCTTGCTGTTTTGATGATGGGTCTGACATTTGGGTTTTTTCCCAGTCACTAGGAACCTCCTCAAAAATACATGATCTTTTTAAGAGGTTAGACAGCAGCCTTGCAAAGACATCAGCCAGCTCTATCAGCACTCTGTTTGCACAGGTTTATGTATACCTAATTGACTAATCTTGTCTTGGATAATAGAGTTGGTATTTCATCTTCTTTTCTCTCTTGAAAAGGGAGAAAGATAAAGTAGACATTCAAGTATTATTAGAAAACAATGCAGCACACACTCAGAAATAATGTTAATTATAGATTTTCCATTTCTTTGCCCAGTTAAGCCCAAATGCCACTGAAACAAATTTGACAACTTCTATCAGAAGACTGGTATTGTAAAGCTTTTGCAAATAGATACAAAGCAGCTATTAAGACATTAATGTACACATTCTGTGAAACTCAAGAACAGTGAAGAGATTTGTCAGTTAATATATGCAACTCAACAAAGATGGAGCCTTTGGTAAAAACAGTTGAAGAATCTAGGATACAAACATATGCTGATAAAACCCACTGTGATTGACAACAATCACATGCTCAGATAAATAAGAAATACTCCTGTCTGGAATTAATGAATTAAGAAAATCCAACAAAGCTTAGATGGCAAGCTTGTGCTGGAAAGACTGACTACATTAAATGAAGAATGAGGTTTGGATAAATGCATATGTGGACAGTCAAATTGCAGTTACAGAATATCTTTTAAGCAAAAACATTTTACATACCTTATTTTTCTTATTACTAGCATTTCATGTTTCATAATTTCAGTTCTCACCTGTCCAATTTGTATTTTTAGCTTGCTAAGTTCTCTTTCATGATTCGACTCTTAATTTATGATAATTAGGTTTTGTCATATTTTAATTTTGTAAGGGGAATCGTTATTTCATATAACATTTGTAATTTAGAAATAAGAAAAAAATATTGCTACTGAATATATCATAATTTCTCTCCACCATAATGTTTCACCATTCACATTAAAGACTCAACTTTTAACTTTTTTTTTACAAAGGCATTATGGGTCAAGGACCATGAGATTAATTTCAATAAGCAAATTATATTAAAGGAGCAAAACCGCAAGGTAAGCTTACAAATCAAACTATTCTAAAAATTAACATAAACAGCATTACTAAATAATTATAATAAGTGTCAATAAATTCACTGACTTTTATCTGAAATTTAGGATAGGCTATTTATGACTTAGTTTCTTTTTTAATTTTAATATAAGCAATCAGAAGTAGCCAAGTGAAGTCAAGTGTTAATCTTCCGAATGCTTACTATAAAAATTGAAAGTGTCTGTTATCATTATATAACAGAACAGAAATAATAAACAAACTTTGGAAATATATTCAAACTATTTTAGGACATTTGGAGTTTATCAGTTACCACTGTTCTTCTGAGAATACACCTTTGTAAATATATGCATATTTTACACACATATGCACAATTTCAGAAACTGGATCCAAATTTTGGGTGAGAAAACTATTATTTCCTCACAATCAGATGATACAAATAAAAACGCTCAGAATAACCCTATATATTTTATATTATATGTTTTGTATTTTATTTTCCAGGTAATGTTTACTGTTTAGTTCACTAAAACAAGTAGCATTACAACTCTGGCAAACTCAAAAGTGCTACCATGTTTAAATAAAAAATTTAAAAACCTCAAAACCAACAGAACTCCAAAGGACTGTCCTGTGAGCACATACTCAAAATTAAGTACTTTTATGCCAACATTATTAGCCTCTGTTCAGCTGCTTCTGGTGGGCAGAACTGTAGTTCTTACTCCATATTGTATGTCATAGTAAAGCAGATGAAAAGATGTGCCCATATCACACAACTAGAAGTGATCAATTTGACATAGTCCTGTTTGCCCTTCCTTTCATTGCTTTTTCTTCTGAACCATCACACATAATCTTTTATTCTGTCCTTAATTTTCTGATGACACTCCATAACTAGGTTTATGAATCTTTGATTCATGCAATCCTTCATCTTCCTAATGTGGCTGGGGGAACCACCATTTTTTACAGGAATCATAAGCTAACAAATCATACCCAGAAGCCACATGGATCTTTAATTACTGTGTGATTAACACAGAAAATTAGTTAGTTATAATAAAATCTTTCAATTCCTGAATCCTTTTAAAATGCAACAAATTGATATTGTTTAGCATTTCATCAATGCTGAAACATCTAGGCAAGTGTAGAAAAAAATCCACCTTGGGGTTGTTGTGTCATAAATTCCATCATTTAATTGAATGGATAGCTCAGAAGTTGTTAAACTGAATGAGAAAGGAAACACCTGGAAAAATAAAGATAATAAAGTGTCTGTTATTTGAAGCACAATGCACATATTAATGTTTTCAGCACACTGACAAGAATGTCAATAGCAAAATACACCCTGAATAAGTTCACTAAAATACTGTTCATAAATGGTTTAATCTTCGTAGGAAATTCTTTCAGTCACTTAATGTTTTTTAACTTATAATTCTCACGTAAGTACCAACATGTCTATTAGATGACTAAGCTTTATATCCATCAGAGACCTAGGCAGCAAACTGAACTGAAACATTCTATCTGTTCAGCTGACCAGTGTCTATTTAAGAATGAGAAAAATTGCTCTAATTTCTGTTAAATGTTTTCTCTCTTCATAGGACTACAAACACATTCCCTGGATGTTGATAACTATAGGTAGACTTCCAGAGATGAATCTCACCAGTATGAATTCAAAAGACTCCAAAAGTATTTAAATTATTTATATTTTTCAGGCACCAAGGCCTTTTTCCTTCAGTTGTTTATCTTTCATGCTTATCTCCTTCAGAACTCTTACATATTCACCTTTATTCTTTATTGCCATTTTACATAACTGACTGTGAACTGTCAAAGTATAAAACTTTGTGTAAAAACTGTTTCTATTTTGATAGTTGTGATGAAATGTGCAGCAAAAATGTTTTGTAAGTCCCTTAGGCAATCCTTGTATAATACCAAGGAGGTAATTTGCTTCAACTTTAGAAAAGTTTTTGACACTGCCTCCCACAATATTTGAGTGAAGTCATTATGGTCTGGATAGATGAACAGATAGATGGATAAAAACTAGTTGAATTTTTGGCCTAATAGGGTAGCAGTTAGTGGGTCAACAAAGTGCAGTCATCAAGCTGCTCTCCACAAATCAGAGTCGAGAACATGATAGTGGAATCTGAATACACTGAATGAATGGAGATATGAATCTTATGATATTTCACAAGGACAAGGCCTATATGTAGGAAGAAAGAGTCCTTTACAATGACAGAGCAGAGCTGCAGGAGATGACCTGCAGCTTTTCACAAGTTAAACATGAGTCAGCACTATGTCCAGGTAGCAAAAAAGGCCAACAGCATCCTCAGCTATATTAGCAGGAGCACAGGCAGAAGACTGAGGAAAATTATTATCCTCCTTTATTCAGCACTCATGAGATCACATTTGCATCTAGTTCTGGGCTCCCCAGCAGAAAAATACAAAGATAAACCAGAATGTATTTAATGCAACTAGCAGGTTGAAGGAGATGATGCTGCCCCTCTACTCTGCTCTCATGAGACTTTCCTTGGAACACTGTACAGTTCTGGTGGCCTCAACATAAGAAGGACATAGAGATGTTGGAGCAAGTCCAGAGGAGGGCCTCGAAGATGATAAAGGGGATGGAGCACCTCCCATATGAAGACAGGAGGAGAAAATTGGGGCTGTTCAGCCTGGAGAAGAGAAGCTGTGCGGAGACCTCATAGCAGCTTTCCAGTAGCTGAACGGAGCATACAAGATTGCTGGAGAGGGACTCTTCATCAGGGACTGCAGTGATAGGACAAAGGGTAATGAGTTTAAACTTAAACAGGGGAAGTTCAGGTTAGATATAAGGAAGAAGTTCTTTACTGTGAGGATGGTGAGGCACTGGAACAGGTTGCCCAGAGAAGTGGTAAATGCTTCAACCCTGGTTGTGTTCAGGGCCAGGTTGGCCAGCACCCTTGAGCAACATGGTCTAGTGTGAGGTGTCACTGCTCATAGTAGGGGGTTTGGAACTTCAAACCCTAATGATTCTATGATTCTAATGAGTCACTGGTGGGCCATTTTCAGCTACCTGGAGCTATTGCTCTGTGAGGAGATGCTGATGGACCCAGGCTTGTTACACGTGGAAAATAGATGGCTTTGGAGGTACCTCACAGCAGTCTTCCAGTAACTGCAGGGAAGTTATTAAGATGGAGTCAGACTTTTTGCAATAGTGCATGGTGAGAGGATGAAAGGCACTAGACTTGGAACAAGGCAGATTTAGAATGGAGAATCTCCATGAGGAGACTCAAGCACCTGAAGAAGTTTCATTAGGCTCTGCTCTACTTGTTCTGACCTCATAGCTCAGCATGTTTTGAGCTGTAGGTTGGACCAGAGACCTTCTGAGGTCCCTTCCAAGGTGAATTTTCCTATAATCCTATCATTAGATGACTCTATATAATTCAGTTTTGTCAAAAACATCATCTTCTTATTGTCAGATATACAACCATAAAAACTTCATATTTGTCAGCATGTACTGCAGTTCTTTTCTGTGCTTGAAATAACTAAACCACATCACCATGTGGTTTCCATTAGAAAGTGCTGACTTTTTAATAGAACAAAACAAAGATGACTTGTACAGTACAACTATATGTCACATTTGCAAGGATACAGGAGACTGCGCTCAGGTACTGGCAGTTTGTAAATGTATAACACAGTTACTTGATTGTCTGTTTGAATTAAACCCATATGCTGAGATATCAACTCCAGGAGGTCCAGAATGTATGAATACTTACTGTCATTCCCAACACTGGAATATATATATATATACACATATATAATGTAATTAAATTTAGATGCCCAGCCTTAAATAAAGATGGTTCATGGGTTGCAACCAAGTAAAAGATATTACAGTATTACTTAATCCACTCTCTTAATACCCAAAATAGCTCATATAACCTGGACTCTCTTCGTATATAGAAACTACTGCTATGAAATAGGTGACAGATACGAAAAATAGAATTTTGGTGATACTGTAACCAACATCTCCATGCAAATTTTCCTGATAACTGCTTTTCCACCAGTCATACAAGATCCTAGGTAGCAAGCAGGAGAACTAACAAGGAGATACAAGAATGCTGGCTTCATCTTGTTAAAGCTTCTCTCTATAGAAATGTTCTCCCCTGTGTACACATATTTTCAGAGAAGATACACTTAAAGAGAAATCAAGAAACTCAACAACTACCACCCTCCCACGGGTCCCTTAGATGTTTTGCCAAAAAATATTAGTTTACTAACAAATGAGGTTATGGTTGCTTCTAGCATCAGAAAACCCATCTTGCAACGAGGATTCTAAAAGAACTACCAAATCCAGTTGAAATGTAATTATGTAAAAAGCAAAAAGTACATTTGTACAAATGGCTGCTCATGGAAGGTTTCATATCCTCAACAGAAGAAAGGAAATCTGGTAGCCTGCATGACATGCGACAGCATTTAGAAGTTAAAGATATGTTTATTTCAGGTAGATTATAAAAAAAAATATTTTTGTTGAGATGAGTGTACACTACAGTTAGACCGCATACAACGTACAACTACTGTGATGCAGGCTACTTTGGAACTGACTCTCCTGACCCATGTAAGATGCTCAATATTCCACAGTATAAGAGCTTCAGATTCTACATTTTTCAAAGTAGTCCTATGACAATCTGGATATACACTGTAGCAAGCCTTCTTTTTTCTTCTTATTCTTTTTCCTCAAAAGAAATATCAATCTTTCCATATGTGTCACTGCCATAAAATGAATATAATGTACTCACTGACTGAAATTTTGTGAGAAAATTTTAAAAACAACTGCTACATACATATGTTGTTATACATGATACGTG
>NDXB01016079.1:22500-38890 GCA_002631895.1 Agapornis roseicollis
CCATGCTGGAAATATTTGACACATATGCTGTCATCACTTTAGAAATATGGTGAAACTAAAAAAAAACCCAAAAATGTGGGAAATGTGGTGGTTGTTTCACATTTTAGAAAAACCTTTATTCTTCACAGGAATAAACTGCAAAGCCAAATATTTGTTTAATATTAATAATGAAGATTTTAAGCCTTCACACTCCAGAATTGCAACTGTTGGCCCTCAGTTTACAGTTGAAGATTGTTTTAAATAAGACTTTGTATCAGTGTTCTTAGGTACACACATGTAATAATCTTGCTATTATGCAATAACAATGGCCAGAACATAACCTAAGTTGAAGATGAGTTCCTGTTAGATATCTGAGTATACAATTGCCAAAATCAAATGTGTAGATAAAATAGTGTTAACAATTTAACAAAATTAAATAACTGAACATTACAACAAAGTAACCCTGGTAAACAAGGACAGTAGCTGCAATTCTTCAAGTGACAGAGCATACATGTATCCATAAATATGTCCTGTCACAAGAGAACTGAGAAGTTTTTCCACTGCAGTGCTTGCAGAAGTGAACACTCAAAGCCATGTTTTCTTGTTTTATTGAAGAAACATAGTGTATTTGCCATTGCTCAGTTTCACTTAAACCACAGAAATAAAACCCTAGAAACACTGGAAGACTTTGAAGGAGAACTAAAATCAGATTATAGCTACAGTTACAGGCTGTTATGCTTTGTCTGCATGGCAAAGCAGTCAGATTGATTTTTGATTTTAACCAGGACATCTTATCACAGTGGAAGTAACAGAAATATATACTCCAATATAATGATGGATAAAGGAATATCCTCCCAAAAGAGCCTGTATGGTCATGCAAATGGGAGCACAAGAATTGATGCCTTCTCTTCATGGTGGGAAGCAAGTGAATCTAAATGAGGTGGTCATACACGTCAAGAACACTATTCTCCCATTTTTAGTTTGTTGGACTGATCTCTTATTGTTAGTTTGCTACAGAACTTTATGCCATAGAGGCCTTGTAAATGGCTACTGAATTAGCTGTCTCTGATTGTATGTGACAACTTTGGATATGAAATAGGAACACTTTGCCTGAACTGCAATGGTTGTGCTCTAAAATACTGATATACAATTTCTGTTCCTCCTGAATCTAAGGCCCACATACAAGAGAGGTGTTCAAATGACCTTGCCATTCCACTACAGACACACTTGATATCATTGCTCAAGAAAGCCACAGTAGGTGGAAGAGTCTTTCTTCTGAATATTAAGCTGATTTCACCACCAAAGCTGAGAAAGCCATAGTGTGAAAAAACAGTGACCTCCTACTTGCTGAGAAAATACAGAGTGTAATCATACTTGGAGACAAGCAAAGCAAAGATGAGCAGGAGACATTAGGTATGTATAAATTATAGGTCCTAAGACATCCAGGTGTTATTCTACTAGGGTGGTTAGACAACAAATAAACCAGATTCCGCTAGCAATTAGGAAAGCTCTTATCACTAAGAATAAGTCTACAGATATACAGTTTATGACAGTACAGATTAAAATTTTGAAAGTTCACTCAGGCAGGGATTTGTCAACAGAATCTGTGTTTTCCTCAGAGACTGATAATTCTCTCTAAAAAGAAAGAAATTACTGGGAAAAAATCCTAACCACACAAAGAAAATGCAGAAGCCCAAACTGCTAATGATCTCATCAGAAATCAAAACAACACAAAACCAACCCCAAAAACAAAACCACAACAAACCCAACAAACCCAGCACTAAAAGAAGTGTTGCATCCTTTTGTTGAGCAAGAGCAAGGAATTAACACAACCTCTATACATCCTCTAAAAGGGGCATTTTACTGCTCAAAATCTGATTGCACAGGCAGTGTGTAAGCTCCAGTTACAGGAGGGATCCACACTTTACTAGGTAAATATATGCATATCTTTCCTACTAATTGGCCTTCCTCTTGACCAGAGAGGGTAATGGCTTAAGGCATTTGGTACTCTTTGTATTTGTATGAGTGCTCTGCTTTCAGTCTGCATTGATCTATGTGGCTGGACACTTTCATATGTATGCACGTTATGTGTATCTGTGCTCGTGTGCCTGTTGCAGATATGTGCTCAGTCTTGCACACACATAACAAACACATAAACTCAGCAATCAGAACAAACTTCTTTAAGGGGTTATTAGCTGTTGAAGTACACCTTTGGAGAGCTAATTAAACACTTTATAAAAGAAAGTTATCACTTTTCAAGGAAGTATAGCAGTTCAAGTCAACACACACCTGAGAAAAATCAACTGCAATCTGCTCTATAATTGTGTAAGAAAAAACCCAAAGATTGTGGGATGCTACAGTGAGACAATTTCCATTCTGTTCCATTTCATCTTTTTTCAAGGACTCTGTCATTAATTACAAAAAGGGAAAAAAAATGTAACCTTTTTATATCTCAAATCCAAAGAAGTGGTTCCAGAATCTTGGTATCACAGTTTTCCATCTGCCGCTGAGGCAATTTTGTTGCTGTTCTGCCACTAAGTACAAGAACTGTTAAAGAAAAAAATGTCAAAACCAGGGGAAAACTTCAGAAATATAGGATTCCTGCTCATCCTAGTTGAACCTGAGCCAGCCCTCCATCATTCTGGTTTTGTTTCCTTCTAAAGCAAACTGCCCAAAAAGAATAAATTGAAAGTCCAGCAGCCAACACAGTATTAGAGAAGTATGGGCATTTCTAATATCAATCTTCACATTCATCCCTTTTGTCTGCAATGCATAATAGCCATGACATTTATGATGAAAGGTTTTAAATGAATATAGGACCAACAATGAAAAAAAGGGAGGAGAAAGACCATATAAAAGCTATGAATTATAGCTGCAATCTGCTTCTTGATGAGGAGACAGAAAAGCAAAAATATTTATATTCGGTTCTTGACCTTGACTGATAATCTGCTAGGGCCATCACATGGAGCAAGCACAGCTGGTAACATGCTTTGCAGTCCAAATTCCCTCAACAATCAATTTTTCTGCAAAGCTATGCAATTTTGTCCTGCTAGGGAGATGGGACACTGCTGAGAAATGCATATGGACATAGATCTGTGATTACACTTTTTTAACAATGTCACCTAGAACTTGTCAATGACCTCTCAGCTCCACTGTAGAGATGTGGCCATTTTCTCCTCACAGATATGTAGGGAACTTTTGTCCCGTATAAAGATCCCTACAGTCACTCTATCTTTGCTTTCCCATTTATAACTAGGGTATGTAAAAGGAATTTAAAAAATAATTATGGAGAGAATCAAAGCTTCCCATTCTAAGATAACAATAGAAAAGTCTCATTTGATTGACTATAGCACAAGTTATTAATTCCTTTACCATCAAAGTCATATTTCACAGCCAAATGAAAAAGTTCTGCAATACTAGAGAAAAATCATGAATCAGTGTTTAAGATGGAGAAAGCAATGATCCAAAACATACGCATCATTCAGATTCCTGTATTCTTAAGCACAATAATACCTCTTGAATTATGATATGCATAAGATATTATACATACATTTCAAATAGCAACTGAATCTGAAACTGAAATAGCAAAATAGAAACTGAATGTTGCCTATCAGGAGGAATCTGTGGATGAAACACTCCACAGACAGATAGGAACAGCTCCACACTCACAGGCCCTTGTTCTCATGGGAGACTTCAACCACCCTGACATTTGTTGGAGCAACAGTACGGCGCGGCACAAGCAATCCAGGAGGTTCCTTGATTGTGTGGAAGACAACTTTCTTCTGCAAGTAATAGAGGAGCCAACAAGGAGAGGTACGATGCTTGACATCACGCTTACCAACAGGGAAGGGCTCATTGAAAATCTGACAATCCAGAGCACCCCTGAATGCAGCAATCATGAGATGGTCAACTTTGAGATCCCCAGGACAGTGAGAAGAGCATGTAGCAAACTCACTGCCCTGGACTTTAACAGAGCAGACTTTCATCTCTTCAGGAACCTGCTCAGTAAGGTTTCATGGAATATAGCCCTAGAGGGCAGGGGGCCCCAAGACTGTTGGTTGATGTTCAAGGATCATCATCTACAAGTTCAGGAGTGTTGCATCCCAACTAGAAAGAAGTGCAGCAAGGGGGCCAGGAGACCTCCTTGGATGGATAAGGAGCTGCTGAGAAAAATTTGAATGCAAAAAGAGGCTTATAAAAGGTGGAAGCAAGGATAGGTGGTCCGGGATGAATACAGGGATGTTCTCCAGGAAGCTAGGGACCAGGTGAGGAAGGCTAAGGCCCAGTTAGAATGGAACTTGGCTAGGAATGTTAAGGATAACAGGAAAGGATTCTGTAGGTACGTAGTGAATAAAAGACTAGGGAAAAAGTAGGCACCCTCCAGAAGCTATCAGGAGAACTGGATACACAGGATTTGGAGAACGCTGAGGTTCTGAATAACTTCTTTGCCTCAGTCTTCACTGGCAAATGCTCTGACCACACCACCCAAGTCTTGAAAGGCAGACGCAGTGACTGTGAGAATGAAGACCTTGGGCCGACTGGAGTCCATGGGACCTGATGAAATCCATCCACAGGTCCTGAAAGGAGCTGGCAAATGAAGTTGCTAAGCCACTGTCCATCATATTTGAAAAAATCATGGCAATCAGGTGAAGTGCATGAAGACTGGAAAAAGGGGAAATATAACCCCATTTTCAAGAAGGGGAAAATGGATGACCAGGGGCATTACAGACCAGTCAGTCTCACCTCTGTGCCTGGCAAAGTCTTGGAGCAGATTCTCCTAGAAGGCATGATAAGGCACATGAAAAACAACAAGTTGCTTGGTGACAGCCAGCATGGCTTCACTAAGGGGAAATCCTGCCTGACCAATTTGGCGGCCTTCTACGATGGGGCTACGGAACTGATGCACAGGGATAGAGCAGTTGACATCATCTACCTGGACTTGTGCAAAGCATTTGACACTGTCCCACATGACATCCTTGTCTCTAAATTGGAGAGACATCAGTTTGATAGGTGGACCACTTGGTGGATAAAGAACTGGCTGTATGGCCGCATGCAAAGAGTTGTGGTCAATGGCTCAATGTCTGTCTGGAGGCCAGTGATAAGTGGTGTTCCTCAGGGATGGGTGTTGGGACCGGTCTTGTTCAACATCTTTGTTGGTGACATGGACAGTGGGATTGAGTGCGCCCTCAGCAAGTTTGCCGGTGACACCAAGCTGTGTGGTTCGGTGGATACACTGGAGGGAAGGAATGCCATCCAGAGGGACCTTGACATGCTTGTGAGGTGGGCTGATGCCAACCTCATGAAGTTTAACCATGCCAAGTGCAAGGTCCTAGCCCTGGGTCAGAGCAATCCCAGGCACAGCTACAGGTTGGGCAAAGAAGAGAAAGTGTAAGTTTTGCAGTGATATTTATACCACCTGAAAACTGGAGTTAATGAATTTACATTTTTCACAACTGTCAGACATGATCTAGGTTATATTGCATATAGATTTCATGTAGACAAAACCAACTCAGTCTGAGAAATTGCTCTAAAGATGTGTGCACACTCAGATGAACTCCTTTTCCCTGTTTCCTAAGTGAAGCAGTTACCCAGAAGCTGATGACCTTGGGTTTTGCAATTTAAGTATGCTTCATTTACTGAAGACAACTGCCCATCACTTCAATAATCCTAGTCTCTGTAGATTTTATTTATGAAACTTATACTTTCCCTAATTTTCTAGTTTCTTTTTATGTTGTTACCTAATTAAAAATTATTAGGTATTTTCACCAGTGTGCATAACATTCCATTCAGTTGCCACAGTGCAACAAGTAGATATTTTCAATTTTTTATGAAATAAAACAAAATTAGTACCTTGCAGTGGAGCCTTTATGCTTTTAACAAATCCATCATGGGTAGCAGTAGTGAAGTAACTCATTAGTTAGACAATCTGTCACTACCTTATCGTGATATGCTGGAGGTCTTGAGGAGTGAAACTGTCAAAGACTGCAAACAGCACTGTACACCATTCCAGTGACACAACACGAGTCCATTGTTTACAGGCATTACCAAGTTATTTCACAGAGGGAAAGGAATCCATACCAATTCTATTCTATAGAATAGTCCCAGTCTGACAGTTTTAATTATATTATTAATTTTATTTATTCTGATATAAATTAGCACTGTGTCTAAACACTCTGTAATAAAAGTCTGGTCTTTAAACTGGTAACTTTGTACATCTATTTAAAAAATTTTGAATTTAAATAAAGAGCAATATGTTATGGTTACATACTGCCACATTTCCTATGCTTCAAAAGTAAACAAAGTCTATGCCCAAGTCTATTAGTTTTACTAGTATAAGCATGAGCTACAAAATGCCATATCTTGTTTTATAATAATTCTAAGTGTTAGGTAAAAATATCATGATATTTTTACAGTGAACTAATCAAGAAAAAAATGCTGGTTTTACTTAAAGTTTATTTCCCACCGTATACCTCAGTGCAATTAAAATAGATTCCACAAATAAATATAATCAAAATTTATTTAGGCTTCATACACAGTACCATTTTTAAAATAATTTGCATGTTGCTTTTGACAGTTTTATGACATCTTTGTCACTCCTATTTTATGACTGACCTGTACTTAATCTTTGACATACCTTCTTTTCAAGTTCTGTGAAACCAGATTTTAGAGTGACAAAGGCAATATGCCAGTGAGCTTCTTCAGCTGTAGGCACAATCTTATTGTCCACTGAAGGCCCCCTGGGCTTCTGAACAATTGCCTTCTGGTCTTCCAGATATGCATTTAAATAAACAGGAAAGAAAGAGATAAGAATAAGCAATGATCTAAAAAAGATACAAAGAAGTTAACCTTTCTATATTGTTCCTTACTGCTTAATAAATATTTACTTTTACCAAGGTATCGTATTGTTCCATTAACTCATTATATTCACCAGAAAAATCTTTCTGTAGTGAAGTTTTTAATAAATCTTAAACAAGCATTTCTTGATATATTACAAAAATCTTTGTTAGACTTATTCTCTCGTCGTTATTATTACAGTACTGCTATTCAGTATTACATGTCAAAAAATGCAGATTATTATTTATATCTATATTATATTAATATATTAAGACTTAATTGCTATTTCTATTATATTATTATGAAATTATAATAATATTATTATTTATATTTATAAAATATATACAGTATCGCCTGTCAAAAAAAATTTCCAAAATATATTTGTCCCTCATCTACCATATTTTGATTTTCCATAACTGGAAGGCAGACTTTCTAGAATATGTTTTCTTATCAAGTAAAGATTTTGGATTTTCTTTGGGAATATTTTTCATTTTAGGATTTCCAACTTCTATATCTTCATATTTGCTTTTCCAAGTCTCTTTCTACTGTACAACAGAAGAAACTATTTTATATGGCAATCTCCAGTCTACAAAAGTAATTTATTCTGAAGCTTATAGTATACGCCTAATTTTATATTGCATAATAAATCTTCAGCTACTCCTATATGTGACAACTCTGAAGGTTCAATCAGAGGTTGGATGTATCAATGTTTAATGTATCCCTTAATAAAAAATTAGCACAAGCCTTCAATGAAAATAAATGTTCTTGGTTTATGTGGTCTGCTTCACAGGACTATTAAAATGATTTTTATTGCAGTGTTAGTATTCATATAAGCATAATAACAGTGTTAACTGTTAGGTCTAACATAGCAAAATAGGCACTGAAACATGTTTGTCCTCACAAGGAAAATGTGTTCCTTCAAACACTGGCAAGCTACAAAGAACAAGAAAATTCATTACAAAGAAGAAAGAAATGTCTATCCACATAAAACAATCACTCACCATAATATAGCTCAGAAAAAAAATGATATTTTTTCCTATATTATTGTAAAAAAGTATGTGATCAGCATGTTTTAAAAAAGACAGCGACCCAAAAAGGACAATTATATTCCATAAATGTTGTATTTGACAAATTGCTAAACCTTTGCTGAACACACCTATATGTATCATTATCTTGCAACATATTCTGTTGGAAGGATCTCTGATTTAATAGTCAACATTCTATTTTCAAAATAAACGGAATCAGAAAGAAAAAAAAAGTAATTTTAGACTCCTTAGTACATCTTTATTTTCCTGTAGGTCACTACGCTATTCAACATATATTACTTAAGAAAGGATTTACAACCAAACATTCCAAAAGCACTCAGCTGCTTCAATTTTGATCGAAAATATTTATGCTCTCATTTGGATACTTAAAAATGGATTTATACTAATGTAAATATTATAACTGAATCTACTATACAGAGTACTTAACAAATTAATTTTCTTCTTATGTATTTAAATGAAAGATACTATTTTGAAGAAGAGATGACAGTCAGCTATTTGAGACAATAAAATTTCTCACTTGTACTGCAGTGAATTTACTGGAAATTCCACCAGTCTGACAGGTTCTATCAGTCCATTTTGTTGAAAAGAAGGGTCAAATTTGCAGCACCAAGTACTTCAAGAATCACTAAAGATAAGTAAAAGTGACAAAGTATGCAAAGACCAAAAAATATGTGTGTTTTAGTTGTGAAATCAAATTTTAGAGACAACCAGTCTGTACATGATATATGTAAATGCATTCAGATAATTACAATTACATTCACTATAAGAGAAAAAAAATCAAGATATTTTAAAGTTTCTCTTTCCCATTAGCCCAGTTAACCAAGCCTCTATTATTTACTGATTGTTTATGAACTCCAGTAGTTATTCCTTGATTTAGCGTTAATGCAAAAAAAACCCAATTTATTATTTTTTGCAATAATTTATGTTTGCTATTTGGAATGTTAATTTTGATCTCACTTTCAGAGAATGAGTAGTGCCTGTTTCAAAACTCAGAGTCTATCAAGGGCAGAATATGCTCTGCAGACTGGTTATAGTTGCAATTGTATTTGTCTTAGGAGTTAGTCATGGGAATATGCTGACATCCTGAGTGATCTAGCACAGCACCTAAATGCTACTTAGCCACTAGCTTCAAAAAGGTAATTTATCTTCAAAAATAATTCATGCAAAATCTTAAGTATTAAGCAGTATTTTTCATAATCAATCTCTATGTCGCTAACATACACTTGAGAACCTAGTTTTGTGTATCCAAGTTTAAGAAGTGCCGATGCTTTTCAGATTAACATCTTCTGAAAACAAGTTCTGGCAAAACCTTACATTAGAGTTATCATTAACAAACACACTTCTGAAACTTAATCTTTAAACAGTACTACATTCTGTGGATTAAAAAGTGTATTTCTCAACTCTGTTCACATTGCTCAAACTAAGTAAAAATGCAGTGCTTCAATATAATTTTCCCATGAAGAGAGCTTATTCTCACTGGAGTTGTCTAACAAAGGCTAATTTTACAGGTTTTATTGGGGGTTTTTTGGGGTTTTTTTTGTTTTGTTTTGTTTGGTTTGGTTTTTTTGCTAAGATATTAGGCACACTAAAAAGCACAACTGAGCAAAAAGGAGTTTGTGAGTACTGTGATGTTTTTAAGAAAGAGTTTAAAACTGGTAAATGGCCCAGGAATTAGCAACCTTTTGTAACAGGCTTTTTTGAAAAATTTATGTTAACTTGTTCTAAATAGGCATTCAAAAACCTCTTTAAAATCTAAACTCTAAACCACAAATACTGACTTCTGAAGTCAGTAGAAGTTCAAATATAATAGCAAGATCTATCTTACTAAGTTCTAAGGTATATATAGTTTTATATTTAACTGAAGTATAAATACTGGTTTATCTAAATTTATAGATGTAGAGGAAAGGGTAATAATCAAAATAGTTAAGTAATGGACTATGTAACAGTGCAGTTAGAGGTAGATGAATCTGACAGACTTCAGAACTTCACCTGTCCCATCCCCACAGAGATAAGGCTCCCACAGCAACGTGTCCCCATGCTCAGTCAGTAGCAAGGTAGAGCATGTATACCCAATAGTGTGCACACAAAAGATGCACGCAATTCCTGCACGGCCATACAACTACCAACATCAACACAAAAAGCCTTAATATAAGTATGAGCAGCACAGACATTCCCATCTTCTCTTTCCTCTCTATCTGACCAGGACTGAAGTTCAACATACACACGTAACACAGGATTTTCCCACAGCTGGTCCCTAGATCCTCATCTCGACCCCTTGACTCCCAGCTCTTTGACTTGTGATCACACTCTGGAGACTGGAACTGGGGCCCCTCTTCCTACCCATCACCTAATCTGACTTGTTTTACATGCACACACACACATTACAGGCTCTCCAGCATTGGGCCTTAGACACTCAGTTTAAGTATGGTTCCCAGACCCTGGTCTATCCATTTTTTGGTAACCTCCCATGTGTCCCTCAGCCTAGGTCTCTCTCTTTCCCCCTCTATCTCTAATGGCTGGCAATCACACATTTGATGCAACTCATAAGCTAATCCAGTTTGGAGTTTGCCTCAATTCACATGTACAAACTCAGGAAAGAGAGCATACCCGCATAGGTAGTTAGAAACAAGACTGCATAAAATGCAAAATATGCTGAGGTGATAAAGCACAGGACCCAGTCAGAAAAGTGTACATTTGTTTCTTTATTCTTGTTTCTCTTTGCTGTCCCACACTTATTCCTATCCAGTCTACCTTCATCCCTTCCTTTCCCAATGTCATTCTTTCTCAACACATCCCACCATAAATTCTTCACAATCCCAAAAATCTTTGTTTCCCTGGCATCTCAACAGTAAGACACACACATCTTTACTACATGGCACTACAGGGAGAGGATTTTTGTTGAGCTGTCTTGGTGATGTCACATCAAGGACAATAAGCTAATTTTAATTCTCTGGTGGTCTAAGGAGCAGCTGGTTCAGTGTGCTCTATTAGGTTACAAAGACTTCTCTACCTTTCACATGGCTCCTTTGAGCCTCACCAGATTCCTGTGCTCCATTTGCTTAGCTTTCAGCCAGACAGCCTAAAGCCTATGTTTCTTTCAAAGGGCGCTGTATTCCTGGTTTCTACCACATAGCCTATAGTTTTCAAAAAAACTTATAAAATTATCTTTGAGATTCATATTTCATTTTTGAATTTGAAACCATATCAGGATGGAAAGTGTGATCACATATGTCAAATTTTCTTGGGAAATGAGGAACAAAATATTAGTGATTTTATCTTCTCCATTTACTACTCCACTTTCTTCCTTGCCTGTCATTAACTGATTTGTTTTTCCCATTCCTGGTAAATCAAAGGGCAATTATTTTCTATCTAGGCAAGAAATTTCTTTCAACCCCATATTGTTTACCTTTATTACCATTAGCCTTTGTCCTGCTGCTGGTATTTCCCATGTCTTCTCTCATTCTCTCTCAGTTTATTACTTCAGTAGTACATACCCACTACAAACTGGATTCTTCACTTTTAATCTCACTGAACACAAGTCTAGAATTGCTGCCTGAATTCTTTGATGCAGATCCACCCTCGATTTTTGTCAAAGTTAAACCTTGAAAATACACTGAACTAATCAGTCTACTTGCTGTATTTCATCCCATCATTCTTAATTTGTTCACTGTTCCTGCAGAGCTAGGAAAGTTCTGTTTTTCTTCTTCCATTTTCCCTTGTGAAAATAGATCATGGCTTGTTGTTACCTAGTGCTGGTGATATAAAAAGTAAACTACCTTTGCCAGGCTCTTTGTTCTCAAATTGCTAAATGCCTAGAATATTTCTGGGGAAATAAATTTCAAACCAGATTGTTCAGGAGAAAGAATTCTAAAACAAGGAAAAGTGCCTTTCACACTGAAGAGATTTGAATCTTTTGTGAGGCAAACGGTGAATTTGCTATCCTGATTGCCCAAAATAAAGTTTTAAGATGCTTGACATCTTGTGCAATAGACTTCCCTTAGCTGCCACAGATGTTCACATACTTCAGTTATCTTTTTATAATCTCTGCTGAAAAAAGCCAGGGTTTTTGCAATATATTTGCAATGTTCTCTATCATATTTAAAACAAGCACTTAAAAATAGAGACAAGTGGTATTTTGATGAGGTTTAGAATATCTCATTCTCATTCCAGTTTACAATTTTTTTTAAAAGTTTTATAGATGAGATCCAAACACAAGTCATAAGCAGATTGCTTTAAATTTAATACAAAGAACTGAATACAACAAATAGCTCTCCTGAAATTCAGCTAGTTAAGATAAGGTAAAAAAATGTTGGATTTTTTTCCCTAATGAACCGTCTGTATTGTCTAATGATTAACATTAAAAATTTTTTTACAATCATTGTGTTCACAATTACTCTGATCTCAGTTACAGACCTTATAACTACAGACCTTATAAGTACATACCATTTTTTTAAATGTTTCTGTTATTGCTGTTTTGAAGAGTTAATAGACTATTATTGAGGTACTATAAATATAAATATTACTGAGATACCTTAAAAAGTGGGTGTAAATAGTTCAAGGAAAAACACCTCAAATCTAAAGAGAGAAAAAAAAGTGTGGAAAAAGAAATAAACTGTGCCACTGACCTTTTAAGTTTGAAAGAAAACCAAAAATAATTCAATTCACTACTGGGGCTTTAAAAGCCCTTGACAACCTCTACAGGTTTCTCACACAGACCATCACAGTCGTTACCAAAGTTTTGAAGTATTAATTTTTATTCTTCATAAAAGAGTAGAGAACTCATCAAACTGTAGTTTGAAATAAAGCACTCAGAAGATGGCAGGTCATTCTAACAAATTGGAAAATCATATCAAATAACTCCAAATAAAAAGATGATGCAATCATAAAAAAAAATAAAAAAATAAAAAATAAAAAATTACTATGCTGGCATATCTTACTGAAAACATTCAAAATTAAGGACATTTGTAATAAATATATAAAAAAAATATTGAGGTTGGGAAGGACCTTGAACAATCATCTGTTCAAAAGTCCTGCTGAAAACACATCCCTAGATTTTTCCAGTTCTTTTGCAAAGGACTTACATACTGTGATAACCTCCCAGAAGAGCTCACAGCTCCCACTCAGCTCTCTCGCAACCCTTCCTTCCAATCCATTACTTTCAGAACCCTGTTACTCCCTTAGGTTGTGTTTGCTTAGTTTTATGATTCCAGAGTTCTCTGTGCCACTTGTGTTTCTATAACATTATTGTGCTTCATTCTTCCATCAAGTTGACTGCTGTAAATTCAGGAACTCTTGAGAAGGAGAGTGTCAGAAGACTGTATTATTTAGAATATAATTTCAACCAAAGAGAATCCAAACCAAATCCTAAAAGATGGAATGGTACAGTATGGTACAGTGTGGATATTCTCAACCCACCTGGGGTTAAAATGTCTTTAAAAAGAGACTTTATTATTCCTTTTCTTATTTTAAATTTTAAACATCTTTCCTCTCCCCCTTCAGATTTTTAGTAAGCCTTAATAGCAATCTGATTAATCTTGATATATCTCAATTCAGAGAAAAATAGTGCAAGTAAATTTTAAAGCAGATTTTTATTCATAGAAAAATCCAGTTTGAACATATCTGCAGCGATTCATAAACTAAATTAAAATATAGCAATTGGTTTTAGCAACTACTGTGAAAATGTTCTGAAATCTGATAACTTCTTCTTTTGATATAATTTTTCAGGACAGATTTCAGGGAAGAACTGAAGTCTTTTATTCAGTCAGATGTAAGAGAGGGATGATACTTTCTTTTTTTTATTCAAGGCGCAGTCTTGATTGCAAGCCTTCACTTATTTCAGATGAAGTATTGAAAAGCTAGTGTGATGATAAGTAGGAGAACTAACATATATTTTTCTTTTCCTCTGTGTACTGTATTATAACAGTTAATTCCAAAGGCTGTCTGTGCAGCATTTAAAGTTTTGGCTGCTGCCCACTTTAAGTGGGACATTTGTGAGAAGGGATTGCATCTTCTCTGAGAGGACCTGTACATAGTCCATCAGGTGAACCCTGACAATTCTAAATGTTGCTGAAAGCTTCTGGATTGGAAACCACCTTAGATGAAATGACCTAATCTGCAAAGAAACAATGGGTAGGTTTTCACACATTTAGACTTGTTTAAAAAATTATCTTTTCATCTAATTAGTTTATGCTGAAAAAAAATTAGAAAGCAACCCCCCAAAACCAGCAACTAAAACCATAGTTCTAAGCATTAAAATATCTTTAATATCTTCTGTTTATTTTAAAGAAAAGGTAAAATATTTTCACTTCAAGCCTCTGCTCAAGTCACATCTCATCTCCTAGCTCCCAATAGCTGCTATAAGCACTATAATGTATGCACAAGATACACATGCCCCATATCTTACCTTTCTTAAAATTTAAGAGAATTGCAAAAGCTCATAGGGAAAACAAGTTTCCTTTCCTGATGTGGTGTGTTTATCCCAGCAAAACCTAGAAAACATGTGCATTGAGATTAAGACAGTTTAATAAATGAAGGGGGAAAAAAGAAATAAAATAAGTCATCATTCAAAGTCATCACTCACCACCACTCTCAAGCAGACTGATGCCCAACTAGTCTCCAAGCAATGGCTAACTTTCCCAAACTCTTCTCTCCTCTGTTTTTATTGCTGAGCATAATGTTATACAATATGGAATATCCCTGTGTCAGTTAAGGTCACAGGCTGTGACTTGGCTGTGTCGCCTCCTAGCTTCTTGCCTACTCCCAGCATGTTGCCTAGGGAGCCAGACTGGGAAACACAAGAGTGCCTCAATGCTGTGGAAGCACTGCTAGGTAGCAGGTAAAACACATGTGTCTTATCAACACTGTTTTGGTCTCCAATATAAAAATCAGCATTGTATAGGTTAATAATAAGACAATTAACGTCATTCTATCCAGACCCAGTACATTGCAGCATATTTTTTTTTAATTTTGCAAGACTGCTGAAAGTGTTTTCTTTATAAGTGTTCAAGGCCAGGTTAGACAGAACCTTGGGTGACATGGCTTAGTGTGAGGTGTCCCTGTCCATGGCAGGGGAGTTGGAACTTGATGATCTTAAGGTCCCTTCCAAAGCTAACTATTCTATGATTCTGTATTTTGGTTCAACCATTGGTTAAGATACCCATATTACCTTATATCCATCTGATGCTCATACAGTTATTTTATCTCTAAAGGTATGTTAGGTGTAACTCAAGTAAATCAATGAAGAATACAAGTAAAAATTCAGACAATATTTTTGTCTGGGAAGGACTCAAAATTCATGTACTATATATGCACAATGCTCAAGCTTTTTTGCAGTATATTTATTTTCTTGTATTTACTGTACAGAATTCTTTGTAAGATATTTTCTCAGTACATGACACTTACAGACAAAGTATTTTGCATTTGATTCTTCTGAAAGCTTATAAAAAAAGAATCAAAAATCTTGCAAAAATGTGAGGTTTGTGGCTGTCTGTACACCTTTTATACAGCAGCATATAAAACATTAATGCTCACTTCAGAAACTGATGCATCTGTCCATAAACTATCCTGATTTGTACAGGAACGTATTAGCACATTGAAACACATCCATCTGTGGGGAGAAAGCAAGATATAACAGTAGTCAACTGGACAGTATCAATGTAAAAAGCATAAATATTTTCCTTTGTTACACTTTCCAATGAAAATTTTTTCTTTTTCATATTTCCTTATCTCTTGCCTAACTGGTAGAAACTCTCAGAAACAGACTACAGATGTTGTAACCCACAAAGCTGAGTTTCTTTAGTATACCTCTTCAAAATTTACAGTTCAAGAGCTACAACCTAGAGTGCAGGATGATAGAGTTCTAAGAGTTTTGGCAGAATGAGGGAATGATATGTGTGTCATTCAGTATGCATGCCTACATACACAACTGCCTGTGGTGCTGAAATATCCTTCAAGGACAGCTACAGAATTCTGATGACCTTAGCTTACATGTCAAAGCTGTGCTAGAAAAGAATTTTTAGCAGCAGTCTTCCATGTTTGTCAGGCATGCAAATATCTAGGCAGGAATAATTATGTATAATTCTCTGAAAAATATACACTACATGTGTTATACAGATAGGAACTTGTTAATCATTTAAGATGACTTACAGTCAGACTTAGTTTATGAAAATAATGTTACAAATTCCATTTCATCTTCTTTCAGCCTGAATTGCAAAGGCAGTGATCAAAAGTCAATCAGGATCAAGAAAGACTACATCCATGCCTGTAAATTAAACATGTCAGGAACTACTCTTTGTCATTCTTTGTCACATGGATAAGCCAGAATCCATGATATTAAACATGTATACTGCATACTGAAAATGAGCTTATGCCTATACAAACTCCTGAATCATTCCTGAGAATTATTTGGGGAAGCACAGGTTGCATGAGAACCCCTACTACCAGCAGACCCTACTACTGTTAAATTTATAAATAAAGGTGCAGCCTCTAATGCTGGACCAATATAAAAAAAAAAAAAAAAAAAAAAAAAAAGA
>NDXB01016081.1:5419-42948 GCA_002631895.1 Agapornis roseicollis
TTTTTTTTTTTTTTTTATGACAAGTTGTTAGCTCTTCCCCTCTGTTCCTGGGAATATAAATATCTCTCTGCTGTCAAAAGGCCCAGGGGTATGTGTGTCTGAAGAAGGCTTGGCAGGTGAAAATACAGTGACTGTGGAAGCAAGGTAATGGAAGAAAAGAAACACTTCTTTTATAGCTATTGGATAAAGATGACATTGCTGGATGAACAGTATTAAAATGGAAAATTAGGAATTGATTGAAAGGTCTTGAAGGAGTCAAACAGAGCAAACAAGAAAAAACAGATGGAAAGGTAAAGGAGAATATATTGCAAATGATGGACATTTCGTATGCTTTCAGTTTTCTAGTGGAATGCTTTGTTCCTTTGAGTTTATGATACAGTGTCATTTTGTCCTATCTGAAGTATCAAAACCTTAAGATTCTGGTCTGGTCAAAGGTAGAGGAGGAGTGATCTTACCAGTAAAATTATCTTACATCCCTAAAATGATTGATGTCCAATCACTCTTTAAAATAAAAAGTTTCTCAGTGAACTGTTGGTGTTCATATATACCTTTGAAACTTCTTGAGAAGGTACATTTGTAGCATTAGGTCTCCTGTTTCAGACTGTGAACTTTTTATCATATTGAAGTTTTTTTTTGGAAGAGACAATAAAGTAGGCCTATGATCACTGTGTTCCTTTGGCACATCTTGGTCGTGTCTTGATCTTCAAAATATGGCTTGGATTCCTTCTCCTCCTCACCAGTCAGATACAAATGGAAATGAGATGTGTGAACTGGAAAGGATTCAAGTGTGGCTCCAAGTAAGAGAAGTGGTCATCTTTAGACTGTGTAGCTCTCCAGTCCCTAGCACTTTACAGGCAAGAGGGTATGACTGGCCTCTGGCAGAAAAATACTGCCAGCTGGGGAGTTTTAGGGGTTTTGTAGTGCATTGGTTGCTCAGAGTTGTAACACACTGACCAGTGAAACTCGGGATCTGCTGTTCAAGGTATTGGTAATGAAAATTTAAGTCAGTGTTCCGCTCTGTGCCAAGAGGGCAACTTCGAGAGATGTGTGGCCTTGTTCACTCTGGTTGACTCCTGCAAACCAGCAAGCGAAACAGTTAGGCTTTTAGGAGCCTTTTTTAGAGGCTTTTTTAGAGGCTTTAGCACATATAAATATATATATGTGTATATATATACTTTTTAATTTTTGGCCATTGTTGACATTTTCTGCTTTAGCTTATTTGAAATATTAGACAAGTTCAAAATGAAAATATTATAGAAAAAAGATTCTTGAATGTTATAATGAGAAACATTGAAAGAATAGTGTAATGTAGATCAGAAATGTGAAAGAGATTAAGCCCCTCTTTTGATTTTTACTTGTGATTTCTTAAAGGTACTATACAATGGGTCTTTGTCTGTAGAATGCTATTAATTAGAAACGAATTCCAAATTCTATCCTGGAGTTTTCTTTCTTCCTATTTGTATTTGGAGATTTCATTTTTCCTATTTTAATTTTAAAGCAGATTAACAAAACCAAAAATCTCAACTCTTTTATCTGGCACTTTCCAATAGCATTCTGTGTTGTGGCCTTGCTTTCAGTGTTAAATTTATTGAGAAATAGATTTCTTTGAATAAAGTAAAACCATCGAGACAAATTCTCTTCAGCTTATGTGAGCCTGCTCTCAGGAAGGCAAGCGTATTGTCATAAACTTACCTTGTAATGCTTAGGAATAATTAAAAAAACCCCAGTAAAAGTGATTTGGCATTATACAATAATTTGGGGTTTCGCTTATTGGTATTGAACTAATTATAACAGTACATATATATGCTGTTGGGCTTTCTAACAATAGGTTCTGTTTATCAGTATGGCTGTGACAACCCACATGTTCTTTCCTCCCCTATTTCTTGATGTTAGGTAACAACTAGAATTACAGAAAGTGGGCTCTCCTCTTTCCATGAGAGCTCTTTGGGATTTACTGTCCCATTGTGTTGTTCACTCAGCGTGTTCCTTTCAGCTTCCCAACAGTTTAAAAATTGTGGTAAAACCTTATGAATCATTCTATTATGAAAAGTATTAGCTGTGTATTATCTTGCCTTTTACATACTCCACAGAAAATGTTTTAATGTGAGCAAAGATGTTTGAAGATAGGGATGCTTGAAGAGTGTAGTGCAGCACACACATGTCTCCTGTCATAGTGTCAGAAAAAATATTCTGAAGTCCCTGATGCTAGTGAGAAACAGGAATTTTACCAAGCAGGAAAGTTTGAACCCATCTTGATACAACTCATTGTGAAAACTAACTTTATTCTTGTAGTTGCACAGCAATAATCACTTTCCCTGTTGAGCCACACTAACCTGCCTTTCTTGGTTTTGGGGGTAGGGTGAGGTGGTTTGTTTTGTTTTGTTTCCCAATACCACATTTTATTTATGGAGATTTTGATATGTCCTTTAGTTCAGGTGCTATCCATTATCTTAATTTAAGCCAAAGTAAGAACTGATTTGCTGCCAAGTATTTGCTTGCATAAAGGGAAGAATATGGTTTCATCAGGTGCACAGGAAGACTCGTGACTAGAAAATGAAGCTACTCTGTGGAGCACAAATGTGTTGGGGGTGTCTCAGTAATCCACCAAGGCAACATCCTGGCAAGCTAATTATAGCAGCTGAAACCTCTCAGCGCACAGCACAGTAACAAGCAGTAACACCCATCTGGGTGGGCTGGCTGCAGCTAAACCTTACGCTCTTACTGGTGGTGTTCTCTCCCTCATTCTGAATCCCTTGTCTGTATTTAATCCTGCTGTAGTTTAAACACCTGTCTATGTGGAATGTGTGAAATGTCCCTACTACCATACTAAGCTATTTGCTCACATGCTTTGCTTAGAAAGACAGTTTTCAAATAAACAATGATACAGTATTAGAGAGGAAAGCAGATTGCATTAATAGAGCAGGGGTGAGGTGGTAATTCATCAGGCTAAATGGTTGTTAGTATCAAGATGATGGAAAAAATGGATAAAGTCATCTTCATTTCACACATTGAATGTGTTAGCAAAGTTGTGATCACTGTTGCTGACAAGCTAAGAATTGTATATATCCTATTTCCTTTGTGTTTGTCTCATTTGCCATTCTTGCTTCTTTTCAGACAATAAACTCTCTGTGGCCAGAAACTGTCATTGTTTAGGTATTTGTATAGTGCCTGGTACAACTGGAACTAAACCTAATTTGAAGCTTTCTGTTCTTGCAATTAAATGCTTTAAATTTTAATTAAATCCTACAGAAGACAACAACATTTAAGGGTGAGGTCGAGGCACCAAAGTGACAGCTTTAGTAGTTTTCCATATAAGATGGGTAGCACTGCCTGTGGCTGAGCTTGCTTCTAGGGTGTAAGAGCAGCTGGAAGAGGAACAAAGAACAAAAGTGTGGGAAGACAGATCAACTAACTACTGCCATGGAGAGTTCCGGGCTTGAAGTGGTGTGGCTCAGGGGCCAGAAGTAGTGGAAGTCTGTAGGAATGAAACTGAGCAGAATATGGAGAATGACACCTGAAACATGAAAGCTGTGACTAAGTGAGAATAACAAGACAGCGACAAGGAGTAAGAACAGGAAAGGATAAGGCTCAGAAGGGATGAGACAAAAAAGGTTGCTTTTGGAGCCGAGGGCAGAAGCCTACTGCTTATAACTGTTATAATTTAATCCTGTCCATAACTTGAAGTAGGAGTCAAGATTTCTGAATTTACAAAATGCTTAGATGCCTTGTACTAAACCACAGGAGAAGTGGGAATCTACTGTGTTGCCAGTTGCAATAGTAGCTCGTGCCAGAGTTCAGTCAGAGGATATGAAGTCTGCAGTCCCACACAAGTCTATTGTAGATATGAGTGCAGTGTATTGCAATGAAGCTGGTATGCACTTGAGTATTGCACACAAATTCTGGTAAAAGAGCATTGTTAAGGTCACAAAGCTGGGAATACATGAGCTATGCTTAAGTCATATTTAGGTGGCTTAACAAGCATCACCTTTGAGACCTGGAGCAGATACAGGATTAGGTGTTAGACTCTTCTTTCTGTGTCCTGCGTCTGGCTATATGCCTTCCAGTTGCCACAGAAGCAAGCAAGGGCCATACAGGTAAGTTTTGCTTACCATATGACCTTAATCTTGGTGCAGACCCAGCTCTGTCTATGCTTCTAAAAAGCAACATGTGATCATATAATTAAAGGCAGTAATAAACTTAAATTCTTGCAATGCCTGACTGAGAATCTCTGCTTTGCAACCTTTGTAATGTCTTGTAAGCTTCATAACTTTTTACTTTACCCAAATGTAAACTAATACTTAGCCTGCTGTAGTAGATACCACTTCCTTACGTTTTTTAGGCTCTCTTCAATAAACCAACAGGTAGTGTCTGTTTGCAGAGTTTGATCTGTCAAGAAGATAACCAGTGAAAGAAGAATGCTCAGAGAGACAATGAAATATACTTTGTATGCTTAAATCCACATAGATAATTTCTTTAGAGCTTGGTATAACAAACACACACCTAACACAGTTTCAGCCTATTGTTAGCTAGCATATTTACTTGTGTAAACAGATTGGAAGTGGTTGTGTGAGAAGTTTCTTTCGTTTGTGGTAGAGTTTGGTTTTGAATTATGTATACAAGGTACATATGCTCTTGGATTGTGCCTCTATGGATGCATAGAGAGGAGTAGAGAGAGCACAAGTGTATATGGCTGGCATAGTGAAACAGCTTGACTGCACACACTGGTCTCTGCTCTGTGTAATGTGAGTTTCTAGGTTTTGATTAGTGCATGTAGAGTTAAGTTTTCACATGACAGGAACGTGATGTTGCTTTCTTATTCTGGGATTTTCGATCCGTCTTTGTCTTTCCTCCTTTGTTCTTCTATGAATGGAAGGGTTGTACTTTTAATGCTGGTACTTGAATTCATCTCAAGCATGGTGGAGGTTCGTGTCATCTCTCCCAGTGCTTTATGCAATTGGCACAGTCCTGCATCTGAATGTTTGCTTTCTCTAGTGGTCTTGTTCCTCTTAGTACATAGTCTATCCAGTTTATGTAGTGACACCTTTTGCTCTTCTCTTGGCTTTTAATTGTATCTGATGTTTGGTTGTTTTTTGTTTGTTTGTTTTTGTTTGTTTGTTTTTTTTTCTCCTCCTCCTACCCCCTTTAGTTAACAAACCTGAACTTGGCAAGTGGAGCTATAAGCAAGGGGAGTGCAGCCATCCCACAGAGCTACCAGTCATCACTCAACAAAAGAGGGTCATTGTTGGCTGTGCAGTCAGACGCCCATGTAGCTGACAAAAGGCCTTTCTCTTCAGCTGTCAGGTAAGTTAAAATTCCTGCTCCAGCTTTTTAAAGAAAAATGCAGTGCACTCAGGAGCTCACTTGTAATTTGTATGTGGCTTCTTGCTCAGGTGCTGGAGCATGTCCAAAGGGCAACAAAGCTGGTGAAGGGCCTGGAGCATGAGTCTGATGAGGAACGGCTGAGGGAACTGTGGTTGTTTAGTCTGGAGAAGAGAAGGCTCAGGGGGAACCTTATTGTTCTCAACAACAGCCTGAAAGGACATTGTAGCGAGGGGGTGTCAGTCTCTTCTTTCCCAAGTGACAAGCAGTAAGACTAAGAGGAGATGGCCTCGAGTTGCTTGAGGAGAGGTTTAGATTGGATATTAGAAAAACTTTCCTCACAAGAAAGTGTTGTCAAGCATTGGAACAGGTTGCCCAGGGAAGTGGTTGAGTTAGCATACCTGGAGGTATTTAAAATACATGATCTTAAAGGTCTTTTCTAACCTAAATGCTTCTGTGATTCTGTGTCAGGGCCTATTTTCTTAGGACTATCCTAGAAACTAGGCCTATGAAACTAAAGCAATGTTTCCAGAGCTCTTGGATTCATGGTGAAATAAGGAGATGGATGAATGTCTATAATGAAAGGGAAATGTCTGTTTAACCATTTCTCATCCCTGCATCTTTAAATTTAAGTTTGCTGGTGTTGAGACACATGCAGAATGGAAACTTATACCTGATACTGTGAAAAATCTCTAGTGAGACTGTATCTTTATGCTTCTTTCTTGAATGTAAAGTTTAGAGTGTTCAAAGATAGAGCAGTATCTTTCAGTGTTTATATTATAAAGTTTCTTTTTCAGATGGCTTCATTATGGTCTTTATTAATTTTGGATATTGGAATTTATATTTATTGCCAATATCATGGGACTCAGAGCAAAGGCTGTGATTCTGCATTAAACCATTCTTGCTGGGATTGAAAGAGCGGCAAGGTTTACCCCAAGGATTCTGGATCTTGGAAGCTAAGAGCAGGGTGAGCTATGCTGAATACTGGCCCAGAACTGCTGGGGGTTTGCGTTCTTTCCTTGCCACTTCAGTAAATATTGTTATTCTTTTGCCTAAGCCCTCATTTTTGTCTTTTAAATTAGAATAAGGAGGCACAGCTTCTCCAGCAGATGAGTTTAGGACTGGAAAGCACTGTATACATGAAAATACTGATTCTTGTCACTGCTGCTTGAATACTAACAGAAAATGGAGGGAGATGGGAGAGTCAGACAATGCAGAAGGAGGCATGTGACCTGAGTGGTCATCCTTTCCCAAATGGGTCCTTCAATAGAAGGATTGGAATGGGATCTGGCAGGCTGAAGTGCAATTATTCTTATTTCATCAGTTACTGCTTTTCATCCTGCCTAAAGAAGAGGAATGCAAGAAATTAATTCCTGGCCTGTTTCTGTTCCAGTATTATGTTTGCTCTGGGGTTTAGAGTTATTGAGAGAGGTGGTGGTGATTCTGCTTTTGGAGCTAAGCCAGGCAAGCTATTACCTGATCCAAATAAAGAACCTATCCAACAGGTGTAAACTACCTTCTCTTCCTACATAGCTTGAGAGAGCAGCAGAGTGCAGGCTGTCCTAGAGCTTCCATTCCTTTCTCAGCTCTGCTTGCACCTCTGCATGACACACTTAGCTCGAAAAGGATCATGCATGCTCAAAATCCTCTGTTGCAGAGCTCTGCAGGAGTCACTGTAATTACCATGTTGCTCTGAAACCATTTCAGTTGTGTTACCTGTAGGTCTAAGAACCCATCATTTAATGCCCAGAACTCCACTCTCAATGACTTTGAGGGCTGTGCCTCATCTAGCATTGTATACATAGTTTAATGCCATTAGAAATTCTCTTTTATTTGTACAGTAATCCAAAAGTACTTCAGAATTGTCTGGTCACAGCTGGTACAAGATCCCATCTTCAAACCTTTTATGAGCTGTTTAGTTTTTCAGTACTTCAGTTGTTCTGTTCTAATCCTCAGAACAAGGGATGGAAAGATGTCCTAAGACTTTACTGAATTACGTTATCTTTGTAGCTGCTTGTATTAAATGGCAGGAATACCGGGAAGTAAAGCCTGGGAAGGGAAGGGTTCTTTTCAGTGCTGAATTACTTGGGCTTCTGAACTTTTCATTTAATGGGAGAATTCCAAAAGGAATGCCAAGGTCATGATATATGGAGATGGCTATCTTCTCTTCTAAATGCCTTTTTTGCTACTTGATCTGTCACACTGAAGCAAGCGATCCATAGAGGGTCCTCTGATGGGTGTCAGCCTGTGCTCAGTGCTGGGTGGCTGTTTGAAGAAAAAAGCTTCCTGTTTTGTTCCATTAAGGTTCTGGTCTACCCATTGTAGAATCCGGCAAGGATGGAAATGTTTTGTAAGTGGGTCTCTTATCTGACTTGCACTTGGCTCCAGTTCAAACATCTGCCTCTGAAACGCAGTCCTTACAGTTTTTGTATGGCTCTGTGTTAAAACCAAGCCATTTTACTGCAGTTGAGATTTCTTTGAAAATTTTGTTTTGATGCTTGCAATCTGTAGGGTTCAGCATAGTCTTACTGACAGATCTTCTTCCTCCTTTCTAATTCTCAGCCTCCCAGAACTGCCTTACCTAAACGCTTCTCAAAGTATCTCTTTCTTTGTTGAATTTTTTTGGCTGTATGAGATGAGGTGCCAAATCTGTAGTCTGCTTGCCAAAAGGCAAAGGAGATCTCGAGTCTGCAATATATAGATAGAGAACAGTTCTGGGTACACTAAAATGTTATTTTATAAGTCTGCATTTCTATGCCTTTTATGATTTTTGTCGCTTTGTACAAGTATTGGTGCTATTCCCACTCCAGTTGTGGCTTAGGCTTTCACTGTGCCCCAGACACAGAAGCCTGCCTGACTACACAAGAGGTAGGGTGTTCTGAGATGTATACAGGCTTACTTCTGACTACCAAAACATGGTTGTCACTCTCTGCCGTGTTTGCTGCAACCCTGTCTTTGTTGCCCTCTGTAGCTTTTTGAGGCTATCCTGTATCTGCTCTCTCCTACTTCAACACTAGTCCTATCTCAGTGCCCTATTTCAGTTCAGTCTCAATTTCTCACTCTATCAGGCAGGATTGTCACCCTTTCACATTCTGCTGTATGTAAACGTGTGTATAAATGTTTTGTAATAGAAGTATGTAAAATCCCATATATATTTTTTATCTATTTTACTAATGTAATACAAGGACAACAAATATGGAAATGATCCTTCATTATTCAGTGCAACTAACTTTTTGTCACTGAAGCCAAGACCTTACCAGAACTGCTCTTGGAAGAACAATCTCTTGAAAGCATTCTCAGTTGCAAAATAAAGGTAAAAAAATTGGGTGTTTGAGAATGAAGCTTGTTGATCTGGAACCTAAATTAACTTTTGAGTACTTGTTGGCAAATAGTTGCATAAACCCTAGTGGTGGGGGTAGAAGACATTCCTGAAAGCTTCTGGCACTGGAATCTGCAACTGCTGTGTCGCTGCTTCATGCCAGTTTCATTTACTGTTAGGGGTACATGTACTGTGTGTTCTAGGTTTCATATGTTCTGCTCTGATATTGCTAAGTATTGGGTTTGTGAGGATGTGGAAGAGCCTCTGATCTCTTTTGAGACTTTGTTCTGTGCAGGTGTAAGCGGCTTCTCTGTTTCCACTGAAACGTGAGTTTTGCCAGAAAGACCCCAGACAAATATCACAGGGTTATTCTGAGTTACTGATATAAAGGGAACGTGAGAGTGGCTTCATTGTTTGGCCAGTTTATATTTTAAATTTTGGAGGTGTAGGATGTAAAATAAGAAATTAGGCTTGAACCCTGACTAGACAGTATCTGAAGAGCTACTAGAGCTATTAGAAGAGTGATACTACAATAGCCAGGAGATGTGCTAATATGTGAGGTGATTCTCAGAGTGATAGAAAGGTGAGCAGCTGATTGTACAGTCATTTTTTGCCAGACTTGGGAGCTAGGCTAGGATGGGCTTATTATTGGAGAAGCAGCATGGATGTTAAAGTGGGGGCCCTGGGAAAGAGCCCAGGGCTTGCACCTAGGGGTAAAGAGACGTCCCAGGGATCTTTGCAGCTACACCAAGTTTTAAAAAGAATAAATCTATTTCTCTTAGTTACATATGTTGCCATGTAGTTCTGTATCTTAAGGGTTGATAGTGACTTTATTCTCTTCCAAAATCATTTGTTTCAAGCTCCCTGTGGTCTCTTGCAAGGTAGAAGCTGCCCAACTGCTGTCCTGTGCAGCACTTGCCACGTGGTCAGAGCCTATTTGTTTGTGCAGTATCGAGTATTGAGGTGCAAGCTAAGTCAGTGACTGCTGCACTGATGCTTCTGGAGGAAATGAAGGAAGAAGGCAACAGGCTTTGGGGGCTGCACAATAGGCCTTCAGTTGGGTTTGAGCAAATTGCATTGGCCTTAACACTTCCTTAGCTAAGCAGCACAGAAGTGCCAGAGCAGCAGCAGATCAACAGCACTGAGTCCAGCCCTGTGCCAGCATAGCCATGTGGCTGTTCCTTGCCTCTCATACTGCTGTCCTTTTCTCTTTAGTTGTTGAATTAATTTAGGCATTATGGTAAATTTCTTTATTTGAGGTGGAGGAGTAATTGAGGGTGGTAGGTACGGTGATTTTTCCATGACTGATCTCCTCTCTCCATCTCCTCGCCAGCTCTGATGATTCTGCCTGTTGTCCTTGAGAAGCAGCATTTCTGACAGCCCTGAATTTGGGGTTTGGTCTATTACTACCTTCAATTCAGAGAGGGTTTGAGGACAGGCAAAAAATAGAAGTACTGCCTTGACAACTGTGCATTCTTGCAACTCATCCTGTGTCTTCTTTGTGCATTTTCTTCCTCTCGTGGTGCATATTTGTGCCTGTAGCAGCCTTCCCCTGCCTTCCCTGGCAACCTTTTTTACACGTCTCCCAGGGTCACTGGTGACAACTTGTTAACTCTGGGAGTCAATTTGCTGACTTCAGAAATACGTGGCTTGCCTTTGTATTTTATTTTGTTTTTCTATACATATATATTTTGGTCACACTGAAGAAACTTGTGATGGCAGGTCCAATTACTCTCCATCCTGCTCGGAAATCACCCTGAGCCTCAGCGCCATGTGTTGGCATAGTCCTGTAGGATCCCTGCTTCCCACTGCTAGGCCTTGGCTCTGTCTGCCTGGAGCCTCCAGGAGAGGAAAGGCGGAAAGCTCGTGACTTGCCCAGACAGTCTGAGGCCTGGCCCTGCAGCCTCGGCTCCCCAGACACTGTTGAGTTGGATTTGGCTGGCAGCCGCTGTGCTGTTGCTTTTCCGAGGTAATAAGTGAGATTAATCACAGGACCCTTTCCAGAGGTGAAGGGGGTTTGGGCTGTGTGCAGGGAGACCATAGGAGCCAGTGCTGGGTCTGTTTGCTGGAGGCGAGAGCTGAGGCCTTGCAGCAGGGCAGAGTGGGTACCAGTGAACTTGTGTGAGTGTGGCCTCTGCTCAGCTGCTTCTGGGAGACTTTGCTGGAGTCTCGTCCTAGGGCCTGCCTTGGACTGTCTTTAGCTAAGCAAGGGGTCACAATGTCTGCATTACCTGTGCCTGCTGGCCTTGAGTAATTATGGCTTTTGCAAATAGCTCTCAAAATTTGAGGGGGCAGTTTTCTCTTTGAGTGCATGACTTCCTTTCAGAGAAGATATGAGTATCTTTCCTATTATTCTCATCAAGTAGCCCATATTGGTAGGTGGGAGGGAGTGACAGGGATTTCATAGCTTCCCCCAAGTCAATACTATGTAATGGTTCTATGTTTTTTCATTTAGCTGCCTCCACAAACTGACCTTTCCCTAACATAAACATAGGATTTGCCATCCAGGACTAGGCTACACATATGCCTAGTTCTCCTGTCATGTGCTCCGGAACAACTACCACCACCATCTTCAATGGAAGCACAGAGAGTGGAAATTCTGGTGGGCAACAGTGACATTCCCTGTCTGGGGTGGGGGGAAGCTTGCTTTTATTCTCCTTTTTACCCTCTGCTGCTAACAGCTGGTGTGTAGTTCTCACTATAGTTTCTGTTGTACCATAGCCTAGATGTTGTTGTGAATCATCTAGTTTTATTTTCTGGAAAAACTGTAGTCTCATTGAGCTGTAGCAGTGAGGTTCCACAGCTGGGGTCATACGTTTTGCATAAGTTTTCTTTTTTAATTTCTTTCTGAAATTTGCCAAAAGTCTCTGCACCCTTATTCCATGAAGGCAAACAGAAATGCTTGATCTATTTTCTGCATTCTTTATTCTCTACGTTTCTGTCATCTCCCTTCTAACTTGTCTCTCCTAAGCTAAGCAGTCCCATTCTTTTCAAGTTCTAAATGGAAATTTTCCCAGCCCTCTAATAATTGTCTGGCTGTCTTTATAGAAATCACAAGAAAGTACATCAAGTAGGAGTAAGACACTGGTTTTATGTAAGTAACACTGTAGTATCTTTATTTTCTAACTCATAACTTACATATACTAGTATCTTGCTGGCTTCTGACCTTGCTAAACACTCAGTTTTTTATTAATACGCAGTTGTTTTTCTTTGATTATTGCAGTAAATGTAAACCTGAGCAACAGGTATAGGCAGTTCATAACTGATACCTGTCTTTTTTTTTCTTCCTTCCTCACCTTTCTTCCTGCTTTCAGCTGTCACCAGAGGATTTTGTTGGCTGTGAGAGAAGTCATGTGCTGGTGCCTGTTCTAATAAGTATCTCATTCAATATAGAACAAGTTGAGTTTAGTGTCTTGCCAGACTTGACTCATAATGTTCCTACACCTATCCCTGATCTTAGATCTCTTTGAAATATCCGATATAGGTTCTAGATATTTCATTTGCAAAGCACCCAAGCTTTCCTCTGCATTTATTTAAACCTCTCAATCACCATTAAAATAGTTGCTTTCCAGAGTGGTTTTCAGAGGGTTAATGTGGCCCTAGATCTTACTTCAGTAACTCTCATAGGGGAAATAGACTGATGCTTAAAGCCTTTTAGGAATGAGGGGACCCAAGTAGTCTGGAGCTCTGTGAGAGCAGCTCTGGTTGCAGCAGCCTTTCTCTCTAGAGGAGTTCTGAAAGGGTTACCAGGGAGCCTTGGCTGTTTCTTTGAGCTATTTGGAAAGGACGGGCCTCAGACAGCTTGGCAGGAACCTGGGGCCCTGTTTTTTCCAGCCCAGCCCTTCCTCCTGCACAGAGCTGTCAGGGAATCCCATGAATGTCTGGTTTCTCCCCTTTCCTAAATTTTTTTTTGGCAGTATTTTTATCCGTACATGACTCTTCCCTGCACAAAGACCTCAAGTTGTGCCCATTGATTGATCTTGCAGGTAGTGAGGTAGAAATGAAAGCTGTACTACCATGCCATAGCTGTTGGAATTACAGTTGTGCAGCTGAGAGGGTATTGGGAAGTTTCCCAGAAGAGCATCCTTTTTGGCATTGATCTTAGGGCAGGTCCATCTGGCCTAAGAACAGAGGGATTGAATGGGCCCATCTTTGAACTGTGCTATTCCTGTGGGTCACAGGGAGGCACTCTGAAATCTCAGAGCTGCATGTTGTATATCCTCCCTACCAGATACACAACAGCATGCTGCTTTGTAAAAATGGAAATCCCCTTTGTAAGCCAGGATTATGAAGCACAGGACAGGTTAGCAACTTTTACTTCATTTGCCTTACGCTCTCCAGTGCTGTCCTGAAGTTGAACTCGTATTTTGAAGATTTCCAGGTCTGTTCTCTGCCTTTCACTTCAAGAAATGTATCTGCAAGGTAGTGTTAGAAAGGAAGTTTGGCTACTCAGAAGAGCAATGGTTTTAAACAGCAGTGTTGAAGACATTGGTGCTGTACAGCTGTCTTAGTAAACCTGTCAGATGTTGGGAGCACTGAGATCCATGTGGTAAGCCTGTCCAGAAGGCACCCCTCATGTGGGGTAGTCTCTGGGCAGCTCTTTGAAGTCAACAGCCAAAAGGCCTGCAATCAAGCTCAGATGAGTTAAGGGTTTCAGTGACCAAGTACAAATGCCAGAGCAGGAGATAGCAAAAGGGGCCAAAGGGGTTTCCTTCCTGCTAGGCTTTGGTTTGGGGCTACCTTCCATTTTGTACAGTGAACTCTCCAACACCAATGCACGTTCACATTTTCTGCCCAGCCTAAGGTCATGCTTTAGGTTGGCTTGCTCAGGATAAGCATGCCACTCTTTGGTGTTTTATCCTGTGATATAATGGGAATTTCCTGCCAAAAGCGCAAATCATTTTTCTATCCCTTGAAAGTGTTAGTCAGCTGTTCCTCTGAAGATCCTGCTCTGTCACCTAATTTTCCCCACTTTTCAGATACGGAAATGTTGCAACTGACACAAGAGTTTGTGAATTGTACGCTGTTGGCTCCATGACAGCCTGTTATTGTCCCAGGCTTCTCTGGGCTGCAGGTATCAAGCAGCAGCTGTTTGAGCCATGCAGGGCTTCAATGTTTAAGAAAAATTTCTTTAAAAAAGGGGAGAGGGGAGTGTTAAAAAATAAGTCAGGAAGTATTTCAGCTTCCCTGTGCAATTCCCTGCCCCTGTGCACGTGGCAATCCTCTTCATTAGCTCATAAGTTTTTGAAGTGTATGCACGTTGTGTAGTGTGAAGATGGGACAGTCACAACACAGTGGAACACCAGTTTTTTGTTTAGGGAATTCTGTGAATTAGAATAGTGAGTAACATTTGTAGTTAGCAGTACTTTCTCAGTCTTCATCTAACACTGCATACTGTCAGCCAGTGAGCAGTTTGATCAAAATGCTCTGGGTAAGAGAACGTGGTTGGTAATGAACCACCAAAGCATTTTGGTGACTCAAGAAACATGGTTATTGGATTTTCCAGAGCCAGTGCTAATTACAAAGATTTTTAAGTGCACTGTTAAAGGTAGGCTCTGCAGTGTCGCATCCTTTATCACGAGCAGTTATTTCTAGGGTTTCATTCTGTAACAATAGTTGAAAGATGGATATCTTCCTAGAAAAAAAAAAAAGCTAGGGAATGCTTAAAGATACTGCAGTTTCCAGACACTGTCCTGTTGCACTCACTGAACTTTTATTAAGATTTCTCATCCAATTACTGTCCACAGCAAACCAGGTGGGGAGAGGCCAAAGCAGCCTGACTGATCCAAGTCTACTGAAAACTGGCCCTGAGACAACAAGCTTTAATAAAAGGAATTTCAAAATGAGAGAGCCTTATCAAAGGCACTGTTTATGTCCCAGCTGCTGGTATCCATGATGGTGCATGGCTTCTTTGCTCAAGTTTCAGATTGCATCTGGCTCACTAAATGTCTTCAACTGCCTTTTCTATCCTTCTGCTATCTGGCACAAGGGATTAAATGAAAAGTTAGTGTAAGGTGATTGTTATCTGCCAGTGCTGCACATGCTGCTTGGCAGCTGTCTGTCAGGGGTGCTTAACCTGGGCAAGAGTCACACTTTGGAGCAAAAAGGCTGTAGATTATGTGGTCTTAACCTTTTGTATATACAGAGAATTCTTTATTTACTTGTTGCTGGGGGAAAATAAAAGTATTCTCTGTGAAGAATGTAGCCAAGTTGAGCCGTGAATGTCTTCAGTGTTCAAAACTGAGTTTTCTTTGAAACTTAGCTCAGAAAACTTTCAGTTTGGTAGACTACGTGAAGAGGAGGAGGAAACCTTAAGTCCGGACCATCTGTTTCTTTTTTTGATACTGGTATAAAGATGCTGACGAGTAAAGAGGTGTCAGCTTCTCTTTGCTTAGCATTTTGAAAAGCTGCTGATGCTGAGACTTGAATTTGAATAAGTTAAGACTTCTGTTTCTTGCTGGTGGTGACCAAGTGTAGATCCACAAAGAGGTAACAGTCACACCAATGAAGGCTTGGCATTTCTAGAAATTGTTTGAACTTCCAGATCCATATCTATTTTTACAGCTAATACAGCATTTTCAGGGATTTTTCTTTTATGAGATTTTAGCTACAGAACAGCATAAATAGAATAATATTCTTTATATTAGTCGGAAGTTCAGATTTGACACCTATGTTGGTCTTCTATGGTACTGATGATTAAGTATCTAGGATTTATGGCTTCTATCATTTGTAAACAATAATTCCAAATTTCAAATGAAAACCTTTTAGTACTCTTTAAAGACAATATACTGCTTAGAATGTAGTGACTTCTACTTCCCATGGCTGTTTCCCAGAAGATCTCAAACTGTGGTGCTAGAGAAAACTTGAAATAACTTGTTAGAATGTTTTGTTCAATATATTTCTAATCTCGGCTCCACTGGAAGATACTTGGGTGTAAGATTCTTTGATAGTCTCATGATGCTGAAAATGTTAGCTTCTCTGTAAGTGTCTAGTGGATGATAACTTGAACAGTGGTTAAAGGCTTTTCAACTCAGGCAGTCAACATGGCAAAAGGAACACAGTCTCATCTGTTGTGAAGAAATCAACAACAAAACCAGTACATATGGAAGTTCTAAGCACAGACTGCTGAAAAACAGACAGCCCCAAAAGTGTTTCTTCAGAGACTTTGCAGTTCTTAAGATGAGGTGCATTGATAACACATCTGTTTCTGATGAAGAACTGGGTTTATCTTGGGAATATTCTCCAAAGGAGTGAGATCTTGGTGACTGCTGACAGCACTCCCCTAGCCTTCTGGATTCAAAATTCCTTAAAAAAAAAAAAAATCAAGAAAATTCAGAGCTTATCCTATATGAACAGTTCCAACAAAGGCTGCCGAGTAATATTTTTGTAACAGCTGCCTTTCATAGAGTTTGCTTTTGAATATTAAGAACTTTATAACCTTTCTTGTAATTTGAAAACTCTCAAGAAGGAGCTGTGTTTTAATGTGGAATTAATATAATTAAACAAAAGAACAGTAACTTTCTCTGCTACCAAAGTTCACAAATATTTTAATTTTTTATTTTAATTTGTATAAGTAAATACACATATATTAAATAAAATAACTTAATAGGTACTGGTATAGTTTTTGAAAGCCCAGTTTTAATGGTTGGATTATTCTGGCATATTTCAAGAAACTTGGATCCAATCCATTTTTTAGTGTTTTAAATATTTTGTCCCATTCAGGACATTATTTGTATAACTGGTTTTTCTTTTTCAAAGGTGAGAGTCGTGTTTTCATTTGTTTCTGAAACTCCACTTTCCTGCTGCTGCTGCTAACCCAAATGATTTAAATATGAAAGTATCCTCTACTATCTGTGCAAACAGAATAGAAGTTATGCATGAATTTCTAGGTTGTTATGAAGCATGGGGACAGAATATGATTCATGTAGTGCTGTTGTTTGCTGCATTGGTATTTTCTAAGCAGAACTGATTTTTAACGTATTATGACCTCTGAAGCATTGCAGAACTTGGCTGTAGACATTGGCCCTGTGTTACGGAGGAGCAGTTCAGCGAAAGGAAGGAGAATTGTGGTGCTGGATATTTAAAATCCTGAAATTAACTAAATTCCTGATACCTTGTAACTTCATAGCCTGGGAATTGTTCTGCTTGTAGCTACAGAATGTATGGTTGTTTGCATCTTGTTAATCAATATGTCACTGATATTTATGGTGTATATTGTTAGATAGCAAAACTAGGTAACAACTACTCTTGTCATCTACTTTCAGATTTTTTCTGATGTCTGTTATTTGCCTTTATGGGAGATCTTGATTACTGTCTTACACTGTAGTCTCTAGCGAGCTGTAAACACAGTACACAACATGAAGGTCAGCCTCACTGCTCAAGCCATTTGGAGGCCGTATTTGGGCTCTTATTTGTTTCTATTACAAACCCATTTTCTGTTAAATGCACTGGTTTGGGCTTTTTTTAAGAAAAGTCGACGCTATGTAGAACATTTGCTGAAACATCACAAAAGGCATCAAGTACAAAGAAGTGGCAGAGAATGGAGATTTCTTGATCACACACTGGACACTGTTGTTACTCTTCTCCCTTGGTGCGCCTTATCTATACTAGGAGGGGGCTCTTGAAAGGGCATTATTCTTCTAAGCGGCTGGGATATTTTAGTCTGCCCTTATAAGGGTTTAGCATCTGCAGCTGCATCTTTGATGTGCTCATGCTTAGCATTGCATGCAATCACTTGGTGAAATTCCTGAGGTAGTGGTTCCATGGTTCCCATCTGTGTTCCTGAGTCTGGGAGCTTCAGACTAATTATACAATTTTCTCTGTACACTGTAGGAAACAATTCCATTTTGGCTCTAGAAAAAGGGATTGGGTTGGACTGGAATATAGGATTGCATAACTTTTTTTCAT
The DNA here is from genome assembly GCA_002631895.1 of Agapornis roseicollis. Taxonomy (NCBI): domain Eukaryota; kingdom Metazoa; phylum Chordata; class Aves; order Psittaciformes; family Psittacidae; genus Agapornis; species Agapornis roseicollis. The sequence goes on from NDXB01016081.1 coordinate 22,965, forward strand.
CCTTAACCACAAATTCCTATGAAATTCCTGTGCATCATAGACTCTTCTGTCCATGCTGGAGGAAGAAACATCACAAATATGATGCCTGTTCAAATAATCAGAATCTAAATGCTCTTTTTTTAGGTGCTGCAGATAAAAACGGTGCTTACAGTCTTTACCTCCTAGCCTACAGCTGTAGGCAGAGGCAGAAATCTCATCTGAAAGACTTCAAGCTCTAGGTGATCCAAGTAAATTTTGTGCAACTTGACCATCTTTTGCAGACAAGATGACAGAGAGGAATCTTTCAACAAATCCTAGACGAGTCTGGAAACTGACTTTAAGAGCGTGCCAGCTCCTTGTACTGTACAATATAATTATCTGAATATCCTTTTACTCATCTTCCTCTAATGACAGACTTTGTCAGTCATCAGAGTTAGCAGTTTCCTGGAGAAAGAGATAGTTGTCCCACTTGACTGAAGTAAGCTGGGGCCTTTTCTCTAGTTTCAGAGGTGTAACCACAAATTCCCTGTTCCCTGTGCTTAATTGTGTGTCAGCTGACCTGCTTTGGTCAGCACGTGAGTTGCTGCCTGCTGAGGAAAGGAGACAAGTGATCTGGGGCTCTCCCACAATTTTCCACTCCACCACCTGCTTTGGAAGTGGCTGTAGAACTGCCAAACATGCTGAAGTGGTTAAGTGTACCAGCTCCTAAAGAAGCTGGTGGGGAGGAGTGGTTCTTGCCTGATGGGTTTTCAAAGGGAGCTGAGACTTTGAAGTTCTGTTTTAGCAGCTGCCAGGTATGCTGCCTTAGCCCTGTGGAGTGCTTCTGCCCCAGCCTTCATGTGTTGTATTCTTCTTTACAGTGCCAGGAAGGAGGGAAATAAAATTAATTAAACCAAGAGTGTGGGCAGTAGCAATAGTGTTACTTTATTATATTTTACCCTTTGAATTACAGTGCCTAGTGCCACATGTCAGTGAAGCACCTCACACTTGTTTAGGTCAATTAGAGTAATAAATTTATTTCACTTCAGTTTTCTTTGCCTTTCTAATTACTACTTCCTCACCTCTCTTCTGCTTTAAGTCCTTTCCCAAAATAATCATAGTAATTTTGATCTTTTGTTCTGTAATGGGCACATAAAATAGGTAAAGGTTTACATTCGTGATTCCCCAGAACTCCTTGCTGAGACTAAAGGGACCAGATGATCTTTCCAATAAGGAAAGAGACACAGAAATGTGGTAGCTAAACTAAAGTTTCATGTAAGGTCTCTGTTAAACAGATGCCAGAACAGATAACACTCACTGCTGTATCTGCTGGAGGCAGTTAACTGGGAGCTTCTACTTGACTCACTTAAAGCTTCTCTGCCAAAACCAAGATACTTTAACTCAGTTTATTCCACTGAATGTTGAACTTTTTTATGATAATGTGACCACCTCTGTGATATTTCGTACTGAAACACTGGGTAACTGGAAATGCTGCAGGCTGAGCTCTGTTTTCAGGCAAAGAGGCACATAGATCCCAATAGGAGGTGAAACAATAATAGGAGTGGAATGGTGACTGTATTCTGAGTAGCTTAAAACAAAAGACCAGCAAGGAGGCAAAAATTGTAAACTGGAATATTCTCTTCTGGCAAGGCAATATGCTTCTGTAATATTAATCCTTGGAAGGAAAAGTGCCAAAAAATCAAAAAATGGGGAGATTCTTGCTCTGCAGTACTTGAAAAGCTTTGCTTTTTCAGGTGAGGCTTTGTAAAAACAAGTCTTTCCACTTTTTTCCTGCAGTTCTTTATAATCTGGTCCTAGTATGTCCTCACCAGTTTCTGGAGGCAATTGAGGGGAATAGATGCATAAGAAGTTTTGGGAAGGAGGTGCACTGGTTTTGTTGGGTTTTCTTGTTTGCTTTGGTTTGGGGTTTTTTTGGGGGAGGGGTGGGGAGGTTTTGGTTTTTTTTTGTTGTGAGTTGTTTGGGGTTTTTTTTGTTAATCAGTGCTGGCTATAGATTATTCTAGAATCTTTTCTCTTTCTATATTAAATACTGATAACGTAATTCTAAGCTGACCCTGCCATTCTGTTTGGAAGTTGGGTTTTTTTTTTGGCTGCATTTTAGCTTTCAATAAAATACACAACAATTTGTTTGCAAAATACATTGTGCATTTTTAGGGCAGACTTCTTTTCTGAAACGTAGGTTTTGCAAGTAGGGTATCTCTGGAGGTTTCTTAGAAGGAACACTACAGACTTGGAAAACTTCTGTCAGTTTTAGCTTGAGAAGAACATTGCTAGGAATTTGTGCTGCCTTGGTTGAAATAAGCACTTCCAAAAAGTATCTTCCATTATGTCTAAGAAAGTTGGGTAACCAGTGGAGTGAGGGAAAAATAGCACTTACCTTTTACAGTACAAATACAGGGCTGTGTGGCTATTGTGAGGCTTGCAGGAACTCCAAAAAAGCTAGCTGTAAACAGCTACCACCACAACTGTGGGATAAGCTGTTCTTAGGATGGCTGAAAGTCTGTATCTCATGGTTTGTGTGTAGTATCTATATGTGGTCTCTGTATAAGTAGGGTTTTTTATCCCTGCAATGTGTGTGATAGGGTGCTCTCATCTATCCAATATATATGGTTACTTGGTCAGCTTCTGCAATAGATAATAGCTCATGCTAGTATTCACTCTGTGTATCTGAGCATATTCCACACTTCTCTCTCTCCCCTCCAAATGATATTTTATGTAATTGCTTTGTTATAGATTTTAGAAAGTGTATGGTGACACAGACACAGTCACTGCTTCCTGTTCTTTCTCCAACCATTGTTCAGCATTCAGAGAGCCACAGCAGGAGAGTTGCTTTGTACAGGAGGTGGAGATAAGAAATTCCCTCTCAACTCCAGTGTAATAGAACTGCTTAAAGAACCTGAGGAAGGAGAATATTCTATTTAACAGGTGGGAGGTCACTCTCAAATCCCCATTTTATTTCTTGTCATGCCTTTTTACTTTATCTAATTTCACTTGAGGGACAAGGAAAGCAGAAATTACATACAGAATCAAGTTTATAACATGGGGAAGAGAAGAATGCTAGAGAAGCTGCTTTGGCCAGCACACAAGTGCCATTGTGCTTAGTGGAATGTCTAAATCTATTTTCTTTACTGGGAAACTCCTTTAGCTTCATTACACTGAAGCTAGGTTGATAAATGTCAGTTGTTTAAGGGAAAAGGTCTCTTTGAGGACCTTTACTCTGCCATTGTATCAGTGCTTGAAAAATTATCCAAATCCAAGAGGCTGTTAACCACAAGCATACAGCCTCACAGCAAGGACTCGGAGAAGTGACTTTTAGTTCTTGTTTCATGTTTTTTTCCTCATTTTACTGTATTTCATCAGCTGGATGGTATACAGCTTTAGCTCTGTTACTGAATGGTAGCAGCAGATGCATCTTGCTGGTGCCATGCTGCTACTCTACCTCTCTAACATGCAGCATTTCTCCTAATATGACTGTGGCCCAGCTAGCTTTCAGGTGACATTTTCCACAATCCTGAATAGATGAACTTGTACATCTTAGTTCTGGAAGTGCAGAACAGATTCTGGCCTTCCCTCTAGGTATATAGCTTACAAATGTAGAAGTGTTGCTACTTCTGTTAGGTTCTATTATCTGGCTATAATTCTTGAACTTGAAATTTATACGCATAATATCAGGGAACTGTATACTTCCATATACTTTATCCCTATAGACACACCATCTAAACTGTCAGATTTATTGAGTCTCCTCTAAGAAACACTCCATCAGAGTTATCTTCATCTACAATGTAACAAGATAATTGGCATACTGGATATCCAGCAAATTCAATTTCTTTTATGAACTTCAGTGCAAACTTTGTGGAATTGAGAACTTTGTGGCTTATGTTCTTCATAGGTTTCTTTGTGTACTTGATATTTAATATTTAGACAACCAAATACCAGAAGTTAGGAGCATGAATCATACAGCACAACTAAAAAAGTGATTTGGGTCTCAAGTGGTATGAGACCTGAACAGCACAACCCTGGAGAAGTACTTAAGGCCCTGTATTGCAATGTCATCCTATGCTGTATCATTTGGGAGGCTGATGGTGGCAGGGGCAGAGCGCTCTGACTGTTATCTCCCATGTTAGAAGTCCTAGCCCTACAAAACTCAACAGCCTGGTTTTTGTTTGTTTGTTTGTTTATTCTTAAGTGTTCCAGATTTCACCAGTTCAGCCCAGCTTTAACTTTTCACTTGCTTCTTGAGACTTTAACAAGGGGCCTGAGCTGCTTGCTTCGTTCCCCATTCTCTTATTCAGTTGGGATCTTGCAGCTGCTTGTTGAGCATATGTAGTAAAGAGAACCACACTCTGGGAAAGGCTGCGCAGGAAGAAACTTAATGGAAAATATTGAGGAAAAAAATGTGTTTGATGGACTTTTAATATAAAAAGGGGAAAAATAAAAGAAAAGGGGGAGGGGGAGATTTATTCACTGTAATAGGAACCAAATGTTGGCTGGGACAGCAGCTACACTCTCACTCTTTCCCTGTAAACTGTGTGAGCGGCTTTTCAAAAGAGGCATTACAGGGTGCAGAGCTACTTACTGGCCTGACTTAACCCTTGACTCTCTGAAGAAAGGTAGGGAATATGTGTTTCCAGGGGAGATTAGTGACTTTAATTACAGACCCAGTCATAAGCATATTCTAGACAGCAGTGCCCATTTACTGTTTTCATCCTCATATGCTACTGCTGTTATCCACCCATAAAATGCAAAATCTGCTTGCATAAAGCACACACACAAATATATAGCTAGGAATAAATGAAGTCCATCAGACTTTTCCAGTTTGGTTTTCAATAAACTTGCCTACATTGATAAAGGAAAAGTAAAAGAATGTATGTCCAAGTCATGTTTTGTTTTGATGCACTTGATCTATGCTAGGATTTTACAGTGTAACAAGGAATAGTTTTCCCATCTTTGTAAGTGGTGCAGTAATTGCATCTAAGTTTCTGTTTGAATCCTATTGAGTGTATATATTCATGTCAGAAACTCTGTCTAGATTAGGACAAGTGATCAAATTTAAGGTGGCACATAGCACATCTAAGTTTGAATGATTTAAAGTGGAGCTAGATAGTAGTACAGTGAGGTAACTTCACTCAAGAGTACCTGCCCTGTCTGTACTTCATTAATTAATACTTTAAAACTGGGGAGAGACAGGTATGACATGACACAGTTCAGGCAGTCGCATGCCAGATTTAAGCAGGTAATCTTCCCCAAGACTTCCTTACCAGAGCAAAATGATACTAGGTTTCTATGTTAGTCCTATTGTATGTATGTCTCACTGTTAAAATGTCTTTGCAAGGCCTTACTGTGTTTGCAGGTGTGGAAGCATATGGAAGAAATGTGAAGCCAGAACCACTCAATGAAGTTCACCCCTGTGTTTGCACTAATTGAGGGTAGAAAGGCTATGTGATTTTGTTAATCTAGATCACATGGAGAAGATATGCTCAGTTGCTTTCATTGCTTCTGCAGTGACCTGATGAACCACAATAGGATGAAAACATTGAGCTTTGCAGCCAGCTGGCTGTTAGTTTTCTTCTTCTTGTTTTAGCCTTTCTACTAGTGAATTTCAAAGCTGCCATATGTAAATAGAAATAAAAAATAAAGTGTTGTTTACCTGCCAAGTATTCCCCAGTTCAGAGAGACTGACAGTATTTTCTAACTGGCATGGAGTCAAGGATGCTATGCTACCAGAGGCCCAACAAAAATTGGCTCCCCCAAAGGGTAAATATTTCATTTGCTAAGACTGGCATGTTTAGTGCTCTTGAAAGTAAGAAGTTGATAATGCCTGCTAAATCCAGGAATAACTGAGGTAGATCAGGCCTTGCCTGCAGAGGTTTTCCAGTGCTCCATAATTTCACACTGGCCTTCCCCTGCTAGAGGCCATTCTGATGCACCTCATTTCTAGCCTGCTACGCTCATGACCTTGCCTTTATATGGGGACCCAGGATCTAAAATGCATTTCATTCCTGATCCGCAGTGGAACTGAGTGGGCACTACGTTGCCTTTGATGTAAGAAAGTATTTTTGCTCTAAAGCTCAGGTTTCTAAATGGCAGGAATAATCTTCAGAAGCAGGAAATAAATTATACAGCAGCATATACCAGAAAAGAAGGAAGCCCATGAATTTTGATATTACTTGTAGAATAATGTAAAGGAGCAAGAAAGCAGGGGGCTTTCCCTTTACAGCTATTGTGCATGCACATCTGGAATAATGTACTCAGTTTTGAGCACTTGCCTAGCTCCAAATACCGATAAAGTGGAAAAAGTTCAGTGAAAAGCAAAATACAATCAAAGGCCAGAAGGGACTAAGTAGAGGAAAAAGATGAAGGGAGTTAAGTGTGCCAAGGCTGGCTAAGCTCAAAAGAGGCATAGCTCTAGTAGTGAAGCTCATGCAATAAAACAGAGAAAATAGGAGTTTAATTGGGAATCTCAGGGGAAAATTTTTGATGCTGAATATGTACCTACCTGAAGAGTTGTGCAGCTGGAAGTGTGACACATGGACTGCTCCAGCCACTGAAACCTGTGTTAATCCTGTACTGCAAGGAGATGAGTTGGATGCTTTTGCTCACATCTTTGGTTTTGAATAAATTTCTTGTAACAACATCAACTCTCAATTGAAAGGAGGAATTGTGAGAATAGCAGAGCGGGACTCCTGACATTTGCTAGTAATTATGCACATTAAAATGTCCTGGGATGCTTGAACTCTGCCTCTAGTAGCTATTACAGTTAACCTGTAAATGGATCTGGAAAACGTAGTTAAATCCACAGAACTTTTCATGTTCTTTGCTTAAGCCATCTTAGTCCTAAGGCTTTCCACATGTACCTTGTACACCTTTTGTTGTTTTATGGCACAAAGATAACTGATGGTAAGAGCCTCTTGTCTAGGTATAAGTAGGTTCAACTGCTGGCAAACTGGGGAGCTGAAAACCTAAGGCTGAAACTATTACAGGATGCCTGCATCTGTGCCTCATCACTAAGAAGGGAATGTCTGATTGATGGTCTGAGACAGTAACTCTTCCACATCTCTGCAGCACCTTCACCATGAGAGGTTGTATTTGTCCCTTTGAACTGGATGTGAATCCAAAATGCAGTTCCACAAGTTTATTGTGCCTTGACAGACTGCTTATTAACTTTAAAAGCTTTTCCTTGGCTTCTCTTACAAGGCTCAAAAGCAGATTGCAGGCCAGGTGATGGCATCCTTGTTTTACACAGGCCAGCTGCTTCCTCCCCCTTCAGTGTCTCCAAGTACCTGCACTGCAGGGAGTTCTGGACAGCTCCCTGTGCCTCAGATCTCAAGAGTCACAGACTCCTGAGAAATATTAAAAATGCTTTGTTCACCTGTGGGTGTTTGGAAAGCTCCCTTTTGATACCTCTGTAACATTGCTACTGCTGCATATTTGAGGGGCATGTATGGTCCAGCAGTCAGAGCTACGGACCATGCTAAAACGTAGACTCTTGCTAGCTAATCTGCACCTGAAGTCACTGTTTCACAGACACTCCTGATAACAGCAGAGGCCAGGAGCAAACCATTCTCAAAGACTTGTTGCTCTGTTTTTCAAATTTTAATTTATTGCTATTGAAGCTGAGGGGAGGGAAAGAGGGAGAAAACACAAAGAAATGCCCTGAGGCAAGTAGCACTGTGAGAGGCCCAACAGTCCTGCATCCCAGCCAGGCCCCCAGCGTCCTGGGCTTTGTCCCACTGTGTTTATCATTGCTCCATAGCCAATCTAGAGCCTATTGTTAGGGATGGAAGAAGTGCATATTGTGCCAAAGAAAATGTTCTGTATTTTTCTGAGTGCCTGAACATAAGTCAGCAGGATGCTGGGAGCTGCCACACTAGTCAGAATCATTAGTTACTATGCCAACTACTTTCTAGCAGCTGGTGTCCACCAAGGTGTTTTACTAGAAGCTTCCTGGACTTGTCATAGCAGCTGAATGACCTGTGGGAAAAGTACTGCTGTCCAAGATTGTCTTGGATTCTGTGGGAAGGTGGGAGCACCAATTTATAAATGTACTTTATTCTTTTGTTGCCAGCAATGGCTCTCGTTCATTCTTAGCTCCAGCCTTTACAAGAAAAGATGAAAAATACTTTCATTGTCAGCTTGTTGCCTTGTATAAAAGAGGACAATTCTTTTCTCAGCTTGCTAGGCCTCCAGTTATACTGACTGCTGCCATCATCCTATCAGTTCTCACCAAGGTTAAGTATAGAGGAATATTCTTCAAGAATGCTAAGCTTCATTTTCACAAGTAATGTGAACTTAGTTTGCATTGCCTTTCAATAAGTTGTAGGCATTTTTCAAATGTTTCAAAAGTGCCTACTCAGTGATATGTGGAAAGCACAAGTATACTTCATGAATTAATATTGTTGCCTGCCACACAGGAGCTGGTATCAAACAAGTGGCCATCTGTTCCATTGGAAGAAGGCTTCAGTTGAAATATAAATGAAAGCCCCATTTGTAATATTATGACACTTTAAAATCCTTAAATTTGGGGGGTTTTGTTTGGGGTTTTGGGGAGGGGTGGGGGGTTGGGTTTTGGTTTTTGTGGTTTGTTTTTTGTTGGTTTTGGTTGGGTTTTTTTGACATTGGAAGCTTTCAACCTAATTTCTATCCAAATTATGCACTAAAAAATTATATTCCAGATCTCTGCTACTCTGGCATTGTCTTTCCCTCCACTGATTATTTCCTTGTAGTTTTACTTTAGTAAAGATCTTCTTTGTGTTGTTCTCTGCAAAAGCAGAGACAAAAGTCTTTTACAGTGCAGTGTTACCCATCCCAGCAGTGGTGGTGGTGTAGTAGACCCTGCTTTTTCAGGTGTTTGAATAAGTTAATTAAGAATGATGGATTGTAGGAGAAGCATGGGCTATCAGTAGCAGTTGCTGGTGTCATTCTTTTAGTATAGACTTGCACATAATTCTTTGTAACTATGATCTTCTCAGTGAGTGGTGTTCTGTGGTCTAGTCTTGTCTGCAGCTTCAGTCCTTGGTATTTGCTTCAGATCTCTTTGAAATGGGAACAGAAGCCATCTTCTTTCTTTTACGAGCTGATAACAATATCCTTTCTGTATGAAGGCTGAACTTCATTGAGACTTTTTTTTTTCTGTAATCAATGAACAAATGTATTACATGTTAAGAGTATTTTAGTACATTAGCATTAGGTCCCAGGACAGGTGTAGGTAGTTGATTGCATAGGGGTTGCTTATATTGGAAAAGAGAGTTAGAGCAGAAGGGAATTTGGAACCAGAAAATCTGGAGATGATTGCATGATGTTCTATCACTTTTAGGCTGAGTTGTAATCATAATAGCATTGAGATCCTTTGTAACTGGTGTTCCAGGAAAAAACTGTATCTTTTGTGGTGCAAAAGCTGCAGCAGAGAGGTTTTATACTGTCAGTGAAAAGAAAGAGGGAATTTTGGCCCAGGCTTTATGAAATCTACAGTTGAAAGAAAGGAACACAGCGGGTTTCTTGCCAAAAATGCTGAGTAGCCCTAAGAGCTGCTGGAAGGACAGAATCTTGCTTACAAAGGATGGGCCGTAATGCCAAGGCTGAGATTTCCTGTACATAGCAAAGGCTTGAATCCTGGCCAGGTCTCTAAACTAAGCAACTCATAAATAATCCTGAGGAAACTGTGAGAAGATTGCTCACAACCAGCCTGGCTGACAGAATGAAACCCAATCTCTTCTGGTGGCACAGGCATTTGCATGGCAAATTTCCTTTTTGCATGCGTGTGCATCTATGCTTATATCTGTTATACATCTATGGCTGTATCTGTTGTCTGTACATGTGAGCAAATGAATATTCAGTCAGTTGTGAATGTTTAAGCAATAATCCTGAATTGAAAACAAGCAGACTGCCTCAACAATTCTCATTTCCATGGGGGGTGTGGGTTTTTTTCTGGTTATTTTTGGCTTTGCCAAAAGCAGTGTGAGTTGAGAAAAAGTTTTTCTTTCAGTTTGGGGTATTTATATATTCTGTCTACCATATGAACTCCATAGTATCTATTAAGGTGTGAGGTCCTCTACAGCTTTTTTCCAGCATTCAATACTGTGCTGAGCCTGTTGCAGAATTCCTTAAGCAAAAAAAGCTAGCTTCAGGAAGGGTGCGAATGTGCTGTCATGCCTTGATAAATCATCTGACAGGCAGAGACAAACTAGGAGCTGCACCGTGATGCTTTCCTGTTGAGTGTGGCAAATAGACTGAGAGTTGGAGCATGTCTTTGGCAGCAGCATATTGAGTCTCAGATCCTAAGCCCTGTTTTCCTGTACCACAGCAAGCTTTGCCTTAGATATAGCATCAGCAACCTGATAACACGTTACATGAGGACTTCCAAAACTGCAGCTGAACATCCCTCCATGAAGGTGATCTGAAGACCTTATATAATGCCTATATTCTAAAAGCTTGAAGTTATGTATAATGAATTTCTATTGATTTCCAACTATAAAGAAGCAAGCCACAGAAGCATATTCAATCCAGAAGGATTCTGCAGGTCATGAGAGTAAAATCTACTCAGGCAAGCAACACTGTTTTCAATATCATATCTGGAAAAATCTAAGTGCTGTTGTGCTGAATTGTGTGGAGAACAAGGTATTGGAACTGCAGGGAGTTGTATACAAGACTGTCTAATGTTAGCCAAAGATTTTGTGGGTTTGTTTGTTTGATATTTGGTTGGGGTTTTTTGTTTTGGTTTTGGTTTGGGGTTTTTTTGTGTGTGTTTTGTTGTTTCATGTGTGGTGTTTTGNTAATGTTAGCCAAAGATTTTGTGGGTTTGTTTGATATTTGGTTGGGGTTTTTTGTTTTGGTTTTGGTTTGGGGTTTTTTTGTGTGTGTTTTGTTGTTTCATGTGTGGTGTTTTGGGGTGGTTTTTTTGTGGCTTTTTTGTTTGTTTTATTTAGTTCTTCCTAAAGATTTAGAAGCATAGTTTCAGCAGTGTTTTCCTGGGTAGTTTAAACCAACCTTATGTAAGGGATATAGCCTAAAGAATTTATTTTGGCCTATAGAGCATATATTGATTGAAACAGGTTAGAAACCCATTGAAAGCATTGGAGAGTCCACTGAAGCAGACAAAGGCTGAAGGCAACAATCTCAGTGCATTTTAAAAATTAGACCATCATTCTTCAGTATATGTATCTCCATAATAAGTCCTTTGCTAGATATGTCATACAAAAGAAATGAGGATCAGGGAAATGATAGCTAAAGTTTTGCCCTTCAGTTACTGGCCCTCACAGTACAGTCTGCAGTCACTGCAAATAATCTCTATGGCACAAAGCCAGTTTGGCTATCAGCAGATCCAACTTTAGCAGAGTTTTATCTCCTCCATTTCATCTTGACTTTTGTGTTTTAGAATAATTCACTCAATCTTTAGCTTCCCAATCATTCTTTTGGATCAAAGGATAAATTTTATGTATTGCAGGTTCTGAGCTGGAGGTAGATATGGCAGAAGTTGGAATAGACATTATTTTCTAGATCAAGCATATGACTTGATTACCTTAAAGGATGCTTAATTGAATTCTCTAACTTCTGACTGAGTCCTGAAATAGGCTTAGTTGCAGACCTCTGATATGTATACATGACTGGTTGCATTTCACAGACTATCTGGTTTAATGTCCTGCTCATACAGTAGCCCGTGGAAGATTCTGTGGGAAGAGCATTAGTTGATGTTACTTGCAAATACTCTCTGTGACTCTGTAATCAGTGATTTTCTGGCCAGGAGATGGTATCTTTGTGTATGAGCAGTGTCAGTGACTCTTGCTTCTATGAGTTTGTCTAATGATTTCTGAATCCCTGTAAATTTTTGCTGTCCTTAACTTACTGTAATAAGAAGACATTCACAGTTTAATTATGTGTTATGAGGAAAAACTACATCTTTTTGTTTGTTTTAACCTGCCCACCTGATGGCTTCTTTTGGGTTTTCCTATGTCTTGTATCATGGGAATTGAGTAATTGTTCCCTGTTCCCCTTCTTCCTGAAGCTCATGATGTTATAGATATTTTTCATGTTTCCTTTCAGTTGTCCTTTTTCCAAGCTGATGAGTCTTTGTTTATTTAGTCATTGCTCAATATATAAGCTGTTCCATACCTTTGATCATCTCTACAGCATTTCTTTGGACTTCTTCCAGTTCTAGTGTATGCTTTTCAGAAGGGAGGAGGCACAGGGGTTAGAACTATCCTCAGTATGCAAGTGGTGATGCAGTTTTGGCTTATATGGTAGCATAGAAGTGTTCTTGCTTTTGTTCCCTGGGTCTTTCCTAATAATTCCTAACACTGGCTTTGCTTTTTGAGAGTATTTTAGTGATGTTTTCATAGACAAATGTATTATAACTGTAGTTAGAAGGTCTCCTTCCTGAACAGAAATAAGTAGTTCAAAGTGTTTTCCTGGGTACATGGCTTTGTAGTTATTAAATTGACTGTCATCTACCAATTTAATCTCTGATCATTCAGTAATGGCTTTTTTTTTCACACTTCACAGTGACTTTCAGCTTTTCAACAGCAAACTTTTTTATTTCACTCTCTTTCTCCCCTTCCTCTTCTCTCCCAGGTCACTTATAAATGTTTTGGACAGCAGAGGCCATAGCTCAGATTCTTGTGGGACCCCAGTGGCAATCTCCTTCCATTTTGGAAATGCCCATTTATTCTAGCTCTGGTTTCATGTGTTTTATCTAGTTATGAAATTCATGAGAGGTAACCCCTTCATCCTACTATGGCTTACTTTATTTAGAAGCATTTTTAATGAATTTACCAAATTTTATCAACTGAGATACTGATAGTGTGAAGAAGTTAGTCCAGGCAAATAGACAAATACGATTGTTGTTTAGTTCAAAACAGGTGTATTGAAGATCATAATCTTTCAATAGTATTGATGAGGAATTAATCAGGCTGTTTACAGAGCACTAATATGACTTTGATGGAGCTCCCGAATGCTTTTCACCTTTGTATCTGGTGTTTGTTTCAAGGGCTTGTCTGCAGCATTAGCTGACTTCATGGGGATGGGGGGAATGAACATAACAGAGACTCCAGCTGCTTCATACAGGGGAAAAGTCCAGTAAGCTTTAACATCAGAATGAATGGTGGAGTCTGTGTTTATGCAGTGGAAGGACTAGCTATGGGATGGGATTTTAGTCCAAGTGACAGGAACCTGCTGATAATCTATGTGGTGAACTGGTGGGATTGGAGATGAGACATCTGGGGATTGTTTCGAAGATTCCTTGTGCCTTGTCCTCCTTTTGAAATAAGCTTTTTGTGGCATCCTGTGCACAGGGAACAGTGCTGGGAGGCCAGCAGCACATGCACATATTCGTGGATCCAGAGGTGAGCAACTGCAGGTAAAACCACAGTAATAGAGGATCATCACCCTATTACTGGGTCAGAACGGGGAAAGCAGATTCAGAAGCAGGGAGCAGTCTCCCAAGATTAACCCAGAGCCACATTTGGACCTACGCAATTTGGGTTTCAGGGCCTGTGTACTGTCTACAGCATTACAGTTGTCACTTTTCTACCCACTGGTGAAAGGAAAAGAACTGAAACTGAGAATCTTGTAGCAAAAGGGAGCAGGGAGTGAGTCATCTGGTATTGTACTGGGATACAATGGGGAAGCAGAGGACTGAGGAAGCATGGGTGGGATCTCTACTCTCTAGAGTAGTCTAGAGAAGGCTATCTACAGCCAGTAGCCAGTAAGAGAGTGGTGCTCCAAGCAGAAGGAGGCCCAGAGGATGCAGAGTGGAGATGGTGGTAGCTGAACTCATTTCCCACTGAGTTGTCTTACTGTGTTGCTGAAGAGCCAATCATGGAGAGTGACCCTTTAGTATTTAGAGTTCCTGTCCTTAATTTGCTTTGAAAGGGATGCATTAGGTTATTTTTGAGGGAGAGTACATAAGGCTGGTAGTTGCTTCCAATCTTGTTTAAAACATCCTTCCAAAAATTTTAGGGGTTTGCTGTGATGATGAAGCTTGTGGGGGAAGGTGCAACACATTAGAGGGAAGCTGTGACATGTTCCAAGAATTTAGGTTATGAGTTTTGATAGGGTCCTGAAGGAAGTAGAGTGTAGTTAATTTCCTTGCCAAAACTATGGCTTACATTCCAAATCGTGGCATGAAAGACACCAAATGTCTTTTACATCCCAGTTACTTAAGACATGCATAGGAAATAAAGGGGAAGTCTAATATGGGAATCCAAAACCAAACCATTTGGAAAGAGTGGCTGGGAGAAATGTGACAAAGATCAGCAGAAACTTGGGAAGTGCAGGCATCGAAGCTTGGAGGTTTTATTAGCCAGGGTGTCCAGATTCAGTGGGTCTGTGGCATCCTGTCTTGTGAGCACAGGATGTGTGAGCTGCTGGGCCATTGTAGCCTTCTTAGGACACCTTGTGGTCCTGTCAGTCTGCCACCTGCTCTCTGCAAAGCCCCTCAGCCTTGTGGAGAAGTGTGCTGGTGCTGCCTTCTTGACAAGGCTTACAAACTTCAAAGCAAGCCAGTGAGATCCTGTTGGTACTTATCATGTTGCAGGCCACAGCTGAACTCCCACTGTATAAGCCTGGGTTGTAAGAGCTCTTTGCAGGAGGCCTTTTCTCCTCTGGGAAAGACTTGCATTACTCTGAGGATGAAAGAAATGAGCCGGTCTTCAGACCCCTCTGGTCTTTTGGGTTGTAACTGTATGAAGTCAATATGTGCCCTAGTTGCAACCTCACCCTACCGGTCCTTTATCCTGTCTGTGAATACTGTACTGCATGTTTGTCTTCTATTCCACTCTCACTGCAGCATGTATGTGCTTGGTGCAAGGTTTATGTTAGTGTATTAAAAGAACCTTTACAAATCCAAGTAAATAATTATCTCATTAGTGGTTGGAATCCTTAGATCTTTTCTGCTGCAGCTCTGTCTCTCTTCAGTGCTAATCAGCCACAGACATGCTCCAGTTCAGAGTTTTAATTCTCTTTTCCTTTGTTCTCCTCAAGCATGTTGCTATGGCTAGTAATATAGTCCCAATCTGGAATTCAAGAAAATCCTTAGCAAGATGGCAGTTGGCACATGGCACCTCCAGCAGGTGATGTGCTTGCTGAAGCCACTTAATACAAATTCCTAGCTGGTTAAATATTAAGGGATTTCCAGGAAGCAGCACTGCCTTGTAAGCAGGAGTCCTTGTATGCATATACAAGAGTGGTGATAGTGATAGTTCTTCTTTTCTCAGGGCTCAAGAGAATCATCGTTTTGCCTGGAAAGGAGAGATGGAGGACAGTGTCTACAACAAGGTGACACGGAGTCCACTGGCACATCGAACTTACCATCTGAATTTTGCTCTGCAACAACTTCAGGAGCTTAAACTTCAGTCACAACAGCTGCTGGAGCAAAGCCAGGCCCGGCACCAGGTAATAAAGAAAAAAATCCTGACTGGGATGTAGCAGTACTGAGTTAGATGTGCACAGCCACAGTCTTAGATGTGCAGAATCAACCCAGAGCCAGTATATATGGCTCAGCTTTTGCAAAGAAGTAGCTCTTAGAGCGGGTTGCAATAAAACTGGTATTCTCTGCACTAATTTTGATAATTTGTTTATGCTTTAATTCCCAATGACTTCTTGCACTGCATTGGCATTTGCCTTCATCTGGCTACTGACATGCTGCTTACTTTAATGCAACAGTTCGGGGCATCCTCTTATAGTCCCTCGGTTTTAGAGCTGTCTACAGTCCCCATAGTTCTTTGTCACTTAATCTCATCACTGATGATGTGTTCCTGCTTTGACCCAAGTTCTTTTTGTGAAGTGCTTAAGACTGGGTCACTGTTGTATTTCCGTGTTTCTAAATATGAGGTCTTGAAATTGTGTTGACAACTGTGTCCTGTGTCAAACAGACCCCATCAAGGCTTCATCTCGATTAAATTCTCCTCCTCCTTAGTGTCTTCTCGTACGATTTGATTCAGTTATCAAAAGAGCAGTTATCAAAGGAAAAGTATGCTAAGGGGACTCAAAAATTATTTAGAAGAATCTTTATTTAAGAGTTGTATTAATTTCTTTTAAGAACCTTCACTGTGCAGAAGGCATAGCCACTGACCCTGATGCCAGATGCAGATTTTCTCTGCAACCCTGAAAATCTTCTTCAGGCCTTCTACACATTTTATTATTACTACATTTAACATCTCCTTTCCCTTCTTTGCATGGAACTGTCTGAATCTGAAGGATATATGACTCCTTTGTTATAATTGCAAGGATAAAAGATAGGCTAAATGTCTAAGAACTGGAGGAAATATGAAAATGAGTTTGTATTATTTGTGGTTTGAATGACCCGTACGTTCAAAGAGTGGACCACTGTGTTTGGAACAGCATTTCTATCCTGTGTGGGGAAGTCTCCAAGGTTACAATGAGATCACTGATGAAATTGTTACCTTTCTCTGTTGTTATGGAGAGAGATGTACTTTCTTCTCAGTGATGTCCAAAAAGCTTCCCCGCTAATGGCAAGGAAGTCTTTGAGTGAACAAGCCTTCACTCAAAAAAGATTGGTCTCCATTAGGAAGGAGCTATTTGCTGGGCAGTCTGGCAGGACTGGACTCCAACAAAACCAGAACAGAGCTAACATGTGGAGGTCTGAACACCCACTCTCCCTCCTGTGAAGAAAATGAGTCACTAGTCAGGGTCCTGGAGAATAGGTTATAGGCAGATTGCCCTCATACTTTTCTGGGAGCGTCTTGGAAGAGATCCTTCTGCCTTTACTCTTTGCACTCCTTCTTTCAAGCCCTCATTTAGCCAGGCAGTTTCCATCCCCAAATTCCCTCACCTACAGGCATCTTGCCCCCCCTCTGAGCAGAAGGTCTTCCTTTCATCTCTGTCCAGGGGGCTCTGGGTGGGCAGCTGTGGCTGCTCATGAGTTCAGGCTGTAAGCTGGCTTGTGCCTGTGAGGAGGCTGGAGCTGGCCACGGGGCCTGGCTGAGCCCTCTTCTGATTGCTGACATTGAGCTGATGTTATTCTTGGCCTGGGGCAGAGCCATTACTCAGGAGTTTCTGTTAAAATGATTCTTTGTTAAACCTCCTCTCACCCCCACAACATCCCTCTTCTTTCTCTCCCTCCCTTCTTCTTCTGAGCCAAGCAGTTTGGAGTTGCAGTATTGAGGTCATTGCTGCAGGGCTCAGGCTGCACTGAAGTTGCCATTAATGAAGAAAGGTATTTTCTGAACATGGGGAGTTTCAGATTCTCTGAAGGGAAAAACTTCTAAATAAAATAGTTGTCTCTTGGACACTTCTCTCAGCCAGACCTCCCCTTCCAGTCACAGTTGCACCCATCCTCTGATGCCTCTCCCAGTCACTGCACTGTCCTCATCTTTATCTGTCTACCCCCTGCTCCCTCTAGTTTTCTGTCATTGACCTATTCCTCCTGCTAGTTAGCTTCTCAGATGTCAGTTCTTTGACTTGGCCTTTCCCAAGAGCTACTTTTCTGTTGCTGCTGCTTACACACTTCCTGCCCTACATCTGTCTCCTTCCCACTAACAGCTTTGACTTCTGCCCCACCTTTTCCTGCTGGCCATCATTTGTCCTTGTTTTTAGCCACAGCTGATGTAGTTTGTCTTGGCGTGCATGGCTTTACCACGTTTCCTAGACAGTGTCACCTAAGCCACCTATCTCCTGCTGCCTGCTTTTTCCCTTCCGTTCCTTGCCATGTATTGAGATCTGCTCCATCCTTTGTTGTCTTGCCTGCCACATTGAAGTTCCTCAGCCTGCTCTCAGCGGAAGAAACCTATCCCCCAAAACAGAAAGCCTATCACTTGAAAGAGTGTCATGATGTCTCTACTTTGGGGAATGCATGCAGGATATCTCCAAGCCTCTTCCACCTGACTTTTCAAGTCCTTGTTATGGTTGAAAGGCAGGCTAGCTGTTTGTCAGTAGCTGAAGTGCATTTATTAATATATCTCAAGACACACCTCGAATATGACATGATCATACAACATGACTACATGCCAGTCTTCTATCTGTGACAAATGTATGAATCATATGCATATTCATAGCATGTGAACAGATTACAAAAGCACCATGATTAATAGCATAAGCAAATGCTTCTGCCTGTACATTAACCAGTTCAGTATGTTACAGAGTAGCAAATACTGTGTAGGTGGAGGAAGAGGAATAACCAACAATTTTCATTCATTGTATGTGCAAGTCAGTTCATGCAGTGTAGTGTGGTGGAAATAGATCTCAGATGCCACGATAGGTACTTTATTTCCTGGACAAAAAGAGAAATACCAAACTGACTGGATGAGAACCTAACAGACAAATGGATGCAGTGATGGCTCAAGAACAGAGGTAATACAGAACCTGAGAAAAGAGACAAAAATAGAAAGGGGCAGAGTTTGAAAGTGGAGGCAAGAAGCTTTTGTTGATCTGCTATCAACAAAATCAAGGAACAAGAATTACAAAATCAAACCAAAAGACAAGAAAAACAAGCTCATTGCAGTATTTTAATGTTTAAAAGAGACTTCATGTGACACATTACGACCTAGATGTTAGTATCACTGCTGCAGTTGGCAAGGCAGCAAATATACCATCATTGTTTATTCTCTAATTGTTTCCTGTACTGGAAAGATGCCATTAGCTGTTAGGGAGGTCCCTCCTTCTCTGTGTGGCTATGTTCTGTCTGCTTAGCCTAACATGTACTGGGTTTAGAATTTTATGCCAAACATTTCACATGGGAAAAAAGCTAAATTAAAACGAGGAAAGTACAGTCATATAGTGGAATGATCCCCATCAGTCCTGCTAATATCAAAAAAGCTTATGTTAAACCATACATATATCATGTTAATGAGTTGTGTGGTCAGTTACGATCACATTTTCAATCAGAGGTTTAAGTAGATTTCATAATAGAAAACATAGGGCTACATTAATCTTAAGTAATTCTCTCAATCATTTAAAAATGGTATGTTATCTGAAATATTCCTCATTTTATGGAGTCCAGCAAAATTGTGTTCGTTTAATGTATGTGTCGCTTTTCTAAATTCCCTGCAATTTATTTAGATCTGACTGGGAATGTTGGGTATTCAGGGTAATATTCCTCGTATTCCTAGAACTGTAGTATTCCTGCCTGAAGACACTTTGAATGCAGCCTTAAGCATCATTAAACTGTTTTCTAAACTATTATACATTGGACTGCTGTCAGATCTGCAGTCTCTCTTTCCCTTCAGTCTCTTGTTCATTTTTGTTTTGCAGCTTTCTCCCTCAGATTGTTTTCCCACTAAATGTACTAACTGCCATTTTTCCTATTTGAGTCTTGTGATACTGGTGAGTCAAAGTCTCAAAGTAAAGCAGAACAACTGTTCTGAAAGCAGTAGTCTGTGCTGATTTATACCAGCTGAAATTTTGTCACCAGGTTTCTGATCCTGCCACTATTATTAGAATTATGGTAACACCCATGTGTTAAGTATCTTTCCAATACAATTGTACGGTCCAATCCTTGCCCTAGAGAGGTCCCAGCAGCAAAAGAGAGGCAAAGGAGAATGAAGGCACCATGTCAACTCATTATAGTCTATTTTAGTCTCATTTTAAAGAATTTACCCTAGAAGACATGCTTCAGGACAGCCTGTGCATATCATGAATTTTTTCCTCCTCTTTAAATTTCTTGATGACCCAAGATGCTTCTCTTACTGCAGTTTAGCACTTTTGCAGTTAATAGTACATTTTGAGCCTTTTCTGTATTGCTGCTTTGTGCATTTTCAACTCAACTGGTTATTGCATCCAAACTGATATAACTGAATGCATTAATGTGTGTTCAAAATAATCACTAAACAATTTGCATGACTCCCAAGGTCTTCCAAGCCTTTTAATTCTCTGTATTTTTGCAATGTCATCTGAAATACAGTTGCTTTTCTAAAAGCTGTGGGGTTTGTTTGGTTTGGTTTGCTTTTTTCTTTTTTTTTTTTTTTTTTTTTTTTTTTTTTTTTTTTTTTTTTTTTTTTTTTTTTTTTTTTTTTTTTTTTTTTTTTTTTTTTTTTTTTTTTTTTTTTTTTTTTTTTTT
>NDXB01016081.1:42991-53306 GCA_002631895.1 Agapornis roseicollis
GGTTTTTTTTTTTTTTTTGCTTTTTTGAAAACTTAAATCCTCATCATTGTTTATTGCTTATAAACATTTCAGTTCCCAGTGCTTGTGATTTGGAACTAGCTGCACAGATCTTTATGCAATACGTGTGTGTGCATCTGTCTGTCAGTTCTCATACATTGGTGAGTCTCTCATTGTTTTCAGACTTGGTGATCCAATTTAAACTGAATGACTGAGATGGAAATCTCAAGGCTGTGTTTCATATAAATTTTATGAAAATAACAAGCCATATATCTGGAAAGGGGATTCAACTACTGCTTCGATTAAGGCAAAGGCTGAAGCTTGAGGCCACTCCTAATTAGACAGCAGAAAATCATCACAAGAATCCCCCAAACCCATGAAAGGAGGCATAATTTGGTGCATGCTTTATATTAGATACTGTAAGATTCAGCCCCGAGACAGATTCACAGGAAATGAGCTTCATTACCTCCTCTGGTCACAGAATGAACATGTTTTTGCTTGCAACATTTGTTCCATTACTGTGCTGGGGATGGGTGTTAGATACAGGGATGGTAAGTGCCAGGAACATTCTTTCTGGTTTTGAAGATCATTATTGTATCAGCTGGTCTTCAAAGTACTACCCTGCTTCTAATCATGAGCAGCTCAAGCTTAGCTGCTGCTGGCTAATGGGGCAAATATGAGACTGGGAGTCAGGATCTTCTCTGAGCTCTCAACCTAGCTTTTCATATTGCTGTGGCTTAGGGGAAATCACTTTCTCTGTCAGGACTAACATTCATCATGTTCAAGGCAGCATTAATGCTGTCCTGCCTCCCAAGAAAGTTGTACAGGATAATTAGTTCACTAGTTCAGTACATGATTTTTAACTAAAAAGCCTCATGGTGTTCTAATTATTTTTCAGATCTGTAGCCCTAAGAACTTGTTGGGGAAGCAAATGTCTCTTCAACATCAACTTAGATCTGCCAGTCTGGGAAGTGTGGTTCCAAACGCACTTGCAGCAGCAATAGATGTAGGGTGCTACCTGCTTCAGGACTGCCTCAGGGTTTGTTTAGGCTTCTGTTCTCCCTAGACTCTTCAGAATCCTGAGTGATGAGGTCTGCTTCCTACTTTTTGAATATGCTGAAATATCTTCCCAGCCCTTTCTTTGTGCTGTCAGGCTCTGCTTTCTCCAGCTGCCCTCTTTATTTGGACAGTAGCTTCTCCTGGTTTCCTGTCCTGTCCCCATGGAGTTCACAGCAGGGCAATATACTTTGTAGCTGAATCCAGAAGCTGCGGTCTGTGTCAGCTTTCAGTCTCCCCATCCTTACCTGGAAGGCAGCCAGAATCTCAGCACAGCATAGAGACAAAAGGCCTTTTTGACAGTCCGTTGCCCCCAAGAAAAACATCCATGACCTTCCTTTAGGTAGGTCTCAGCCCAGCTTTTGCTGATCAGGCTTTGTTAGAGCATCCATGCCTGCTGTTTCTTTAGCCGTGGACCTCTTTGCCATTGCATATTAGCACAGGGAAGGGGTTAAGATTGTATGCTTTGTGGACCCTGGGATCTTAGTGATTTTAATAACAAGGAGAAGAACTTACAGAAAATAGCATAATATCAAACAAGAGCACAATGAAATGTCACTCCTGAAAAAGAAAGGGCTGCAGTGACTTGAGGGTCTCTGTCACAACCCCATGTGTCAGACTGAGATGCAAGAGACTAAACCAAGTTCCATTTTGGTTTGTTCTGATGGTGTGAGGTGGGGTGTGACCTCTGTTTTCCAGACTTATGCACTTGTCTGAGCTACTTACTCCAAATCTGAAAGCTCTCATCAAGGTAGAGCTCCAGGGAAAGGAGAGGTTAAGAAGGATTGGGTGCCCAAGGGCATCTTGTCAGTGAGCTCTAGGTAGGAAACAGGCCTGTTTTGGCTCCTGCACTTCCTTTTCTCTCTAGAGCTCTGCCTGTCAGAAACGCCTTCCCACACACCACTGCCCTGCCATTTGCCAGAGAATTGCGGGGGAGAGGGGCTTTTCCTGTCTGTGTGCTGAGTGTCAGTCAGCCCTCAGACTGTGGTTTTCTCTGGAGCCTGGAGCCCACTCACTGTGGCTTTGTATGTTTTTCACCAGAGAAGAAACTGGGGACAAATGCAGTAAAGGACAAGGCTCCCAGGGTCATTCTGAGGTGACTGGTGAGCACTCAGCTGTTCTCCTCATCTCCCATCTCCCTTTGCCTCCTATCACTGACCTCTAGCTGCCAAACTGCATGATTATGGTATTACTGCCTCTTCGCCTTGGGAATCTGACTGACTTCGAGGAAAGACAGGGCAGAACTCCCAGCAGGTTGCTCCCTTCTGAAAAGAGTTGAGAAGTTTGCAGAACTCATGTGAGAACCATTCTCCACTCACTGCTTTGCCAGTCCACTGCTCAGTTCTCCAGTGTTTCAACATGCGGATTCTCTTGTTCCTGGTGACAAGTCTCCAAGATACTTACTTTCCCATCTGCTATAGGAACAGAAATATTTTCTGTTCCCTGGTATTAGTGGGGATTTCCTTTGTGTCAGCTGCTGACCTAACATCCCTTTTTTTGAGAAGGCACCCGAGAGCCTTTTCATTATTCCAAGCACCTACAGGGTTAAACTGAACAACTGGCACTGTAACATCTTCCCCATAACCTTCTGCTTTTCCTTCCTTGAACTGTGTCTCAATCCCACTTCCCACACAACGAATTATTTAGCAAGATAAATGCAGAAAGTTAGTCAAAGCAAGAAAAGCTTTACTTCTTTGAGGATGGAGCCCACTGCAAGATTCGATTGAGGATAGGATCTCTTGGGTTTTTTTTAATCCAGAATAGTATCATTCTGTGGCAATAGTGAGCTTGTCTGCTTTCCTAGAAGCTAGTCCCAGCTTCTAAGGGTATACAATTCAGCTCTAAAACTTGCTTCACTGATTTGACCTCTTAACTCTTCTTTCTATGTATTCTATGATTCTATGTGTATGACTGCCCTTGGAGCCCTGGGTTGCCCTCATAAAAATGTCACCCCCTCTGTCAGCTCTCAACAATTTTGAGAGGGGTAATCACCAATTATTGTGGTATTTTCCCTTTTTTTTCCCTTTTTTTTTTTTCTTACCAGACTCTCTTTGCCAACTACTCACAGTTCAGCACCAGCCATATACCTATGCCAGCTGGCTCTGATGCCCACAAGACATCAAGTGCCACTTCTAGTATCCAGAAAGCACCCAGTTTGCACAAAGTGATGCCATCTCAGAGTACGCCTTCTCAGCTGATTCCGAAGCCTCCAGCAAACCACAGGCAGGCAGTGGTCACAAAGGCTGCAGCCCAGAGGATTTCCAAGTAAGTTTTATCTCTTCCCATTCGCAGCAGCAAGCTGGCATTGGTTCCCTCAAGAAGGAATATCAGAGAAGAACCTGTCTACATGTGACTGACATAGATCTTTTGGGCTGAGCTGTCCAAGATAAATCTCAGAATAACCTGAGCTGTGTGCATTGAAATTAGGTGTGTGCTATAATGCAGCTTCATATTTCACAATGGTAAGGTAGGTAAGACTGTAACATCATACAAACATAATGACATAAGAACTACCAAACTGAACCAGAGAAGTATCTGATCCAAGGTGGGATTCAGTTACCTGAATACAGGTTGTTAGTGACATTTTAGATGCCCAGGACTATTCCACCTGACCTTCCAGCTACTGTTCCAGATGAGCACAAGCCTTCTGTAGATCTTGTGTTGTATCTACCAGTCTCATGCAGATGTCTCGCATGATTTGAGAGTACCAACTATGGTACTAGACATCTATGTTTAGGCACTTGAGTCATTCCCTCCGTGTTTAATCTTTGATGGGGGCTAGAAGCTGATGGCTCAGAAGAGGCTGCAAAAATAAAACAACACACAAGGATTGACTTATGCCTTCAAGCACAAGTGTTGTATTTCATTTGAGGTGTTTATGTTGTGCCTAATGTACTGACAGCTTTCCTCATTATCTGCAGAAGTTCTGCTTTTAACTTTGACTCAGCTTTTAGTTATACAGTGCTTGCCATTCTAAGGTACATGGATTTGGCATATGTTATATTTAAAAAAACCCAACCCACTATGAAATGTTGCTTACTGATTGTAAGTTTCCTTCCTTTCCATTTCTTGGTGTGTCTTCTCTTTTGTGCATTATGAGAGAACGTGAACAAGACTTCTGGGTTTTGTTCTTATGTGTTACTTTTCTTGGTAGCTTCCTCAACAATTACCTCCTCTTAAATGACAGAACTGCTTTAGACTAAATCCTTCATCAGGTCTTTTCTCATATATCCTCAGATTTGTTTCATCCCTGAATACTAAAGAGGAAAAACTGCATTCATAACTTCCTTCCTTGTACTTCATCTACAGCCAGAAGAGTTATAAAGCTTTCAGAGCAGGTTCCTGTGAGATTTCCTGATTCTGTACTCCCTTCCTGTCTAAAAAGAGAATTTCATAAAAGATTGCTGATAAAAGACACCTTATGAAGATGCTAGGGCACTGACAGCATGTGTGGATCAAATCAGGAACTGCAAGTGTGTTTAAGGAGCTTGGACAGAACTACTCTGGGGAAGCTTGTGTGTTTCCTGCCTGTACTCTTGCTATCTTAAGAGGTAGCACACTGGGTTAATCCCCAAAAACTATTTAAAAAGAAAAGAAGATGCTAGTAGACTTTGTCAACTCAGCAAATGCAAGTGTGAGCATCAGGTCTGGCAGGTATATGCTGGTGGGTTTGCTATCTGATCTCTTTTATGTTGGGCAGCTCATGTTAGTACAGGTGACAGGCTATGTCAGTGGGTTTCTCTGCCGAGCAGCAGAGATGTGTATTTGAAGATGCCGGTGTGCTGTGCTCACTTCTTGGCAGAGGAAATGTTTATCCTTGTGAGATGGAATTGCAGCTCCTTGGACAGACTTTACTTTGCTGCATTTTTGTGGTTTCTGCTCTGTGACAGGCAGGAGTGTGGGAAAACCGGAAAAAGTTCAGCACCAAAAATGCACAGAAGGGGGAAAAAAAGCAAAAGATTCCTTTAGAATTTCAGAAAACTAATCCAAGTATTGAAGGCTGCAAGGAGCCACTCCGGAAATACTTTCCAAGTTGCCTTTCAGTCTCCAGCACAGGACTCCAAACCCATTCTTGCCATTCATGGGATCTTACAGTAACATTTTTTCACTTACATGGAAAACAGCAGTGCCCAGCTATATTTCCAGCATACTGAGAGCTGATCATATCATTTAAAAACTGCTACGTCTCAGCCTAATTTAATCCATTCACTGTTGTCAGGAGAAGACCAGAGACACATTGACAAATGAGAGTGAATGGAGAGAAGCCTCTGTGTCAAAGGAATACAGATTAAAGAAAAAAGATGTCTTGCATGTGCCAGCCTGTTCTTTAGAGTTCCGTGTTCTTCTGTCTGAAGTATTCTCAGGCATTGTGTATAGCCTCCTTTCAAAAACTTCCAGTGGCACAAACCACACCATGTGCTATAGAAGACTATTTAAGAATCCAAACAGCCTTTATCAGAAAGTCTATCCTGATGTGTGATCTGATTTTTTCCTTTGTTTCATCCTGTTGTACCTTATTCCTCCTTTCTGAACCACCCTAAACACTTTCCCTTGCAAATACTTTCCATCTTTTTAATATCCTTCTACTTCTTGGAATATCTTAATGTTGCTTAGACTTGTTGAGGTTTTGTTAACCTCAGGTAGTAGTTCCACCTGCTAAGTCCTTAATTGTCTTGAATTTACTATATTTCATTCAGTTTGCCACAGTTCTTGCATTGTGGCACCAAGAATTGTCCTTTTCAATGTGAGACTACCATATCCTTATGACAATGGCAAATATCCCTCTCCATAACATTTAATCTAATTTTGGCTGTTTGGCTGCTTCATTTCTCTGTCAAGTCATTTTTGATTTGCTGCCCAATCTCACCCACTAATACTTGCTGGCTGTTTTCCTGATCTCTTTCCTCAAAGAATATCTCAGTACTATATATTCTTTCCACAAGACTCACTGAAACTAATCTCATTCTGTTGTTAAAGCTTTTGTGCCTCTCTTCCCTATTCCCCTCTTCTTCCCCTCTTCTTCCCCTCCTCCTCCCCCCCACACTTTATTTCAGTAAGCCAGACCTTATTTCTCTCTCTGCTCTTGCGCTGCCTGACTTTTATTTAACATCTTAATAAAGATCATCTTTTTAAAGTTGTTTGTAGAACTTCTCCAGAGACTGGACTGTGAAGACAAGCTAAGATCAAGTTTGTCTCTCTGACCTATCCTTTTCTTGCATGTGTTGTCACCTCTCCCCTAGCCAGCACACGTGGCTTCCAGAGGAGGAAGAAAAGAATAACTAGAAAACTCAATTACAAACAGAAATAGGATGCTAAAGATGAACGTTACTGACTAATTCAAAAACTATCTACTGACTTGGACTTTTGCCTGGTTAAAACATAAAGCAAAAAAGTAATGGAACAGCCAGACAATTCAGTCTTGTGTTCCCAGTTCCTGGCCCCTCTTGTTTTCTCAGTCTCTCGACTTGTAAAAGGTAGTAGGTTGACTTTATAATGGATTGTGTCCAAAGCAGGCTCCTTGCTTAAGCTAATAGAGTGGAAAACTGAGGCCTGTGTTAAGGTGTGGAAAAAGACAAACTGGGAGAAATTGTTTAATATTTTGCTCTACACTGAAATGTAGCCCCACAAAACGGTCTCATGGGGCTCCATAGTTTTGATTAAATGTGCTTGTATCACAAGCAGAGAGAAAGGTTTTTCAACAGCTAACACAACAAGCTCTTCTTTCCAAGAGTCAGACTAGGTTCTTTCCACTGCTCATCTTGTCACTACTATTGGCAGGTCTGTGAACCATGATAAGACCTGCTGAGAGCAACATTTTGAGACAGAGATCACAGACACAGTATTCATAAACTGTGGAATGAAGCAGATGTCCCTGGAAGTAGCATTTGGTGTACTGAAACTTCACGTTACAGATGACAGCATGCAAAGTAGAAAAATATATTAGCTCAACTGGGTCAGAACCTAGAGTGAACTGGTACAGGTGAAAATCTTTCTGCTTTTAGGAATGACTAAATTGTAATAAGTACACATTTCTGTGCTATCATTCCTAAAGTAACTTTTAAGAAACCTGCTCGCAAACTACAGCAGCATCAAGGAGAGCAAAGTTGAACAGCCTCTGAACAGAATTATCAGTCAAAGGAAAGATGTCAGGAAAATTCAGCTATCAACATTAGACCACTGCATATAAAAAGAGGAAATGCTAGGTATTGAAAATCACCATAGACTGGAACATCACAAACTACTGGGGATGTTGATCAACGTGGCATAATCTCATGTACTGAACTTCTCTGTAAATGTCATTCCCAATGACTCTATTGAGGAAGCCTTTCAAAAGAAATACTTCCTTCAAGTCCCAACACCACAGCACAAAATCTTTCTACCTTGTTCTTCCTTTGTGTATTTTGCTTGCATGGTGGCATCAGCAGAAGAACCAAAGTTCTGCTCTATTGTAACTAGTACAGAAATAGGGTAGAGGAGATGCATTTCTCCAGGGTTCAGGAAATCAGTCCCATGGCAGGGTGGAGTCCTGACTGCAATTGGATGCGGCAACAGCCAGCTGTTCTAGGACAGGCTGGCTAAGACTGGCAATTGTGCCAAAAGTAGAATGACGGCCATAGAGTGAGCCCTATAAAATACTATGGTTCTGCTTTGTATCCTGTCTTGCCTATGTGTACTTATTCATGGGCATACATGAAGTGTCTTAAGTGAGCCGGGTACATCACACATACAAAATGAGTGCCCACTGAAAAGAGGAAAGGCAGCAAGAAAGCAAACATGTAACTGTTACTGGAACCCCTTTCACGTCTTTGCTACTGCTGTACTGCAACACAATTGGTTTTTTTAGCTCCTGAGCATCTGGGTTAATCAGGCTGCCTGACCCTTAGACTTTTTTGGCAGCAAAAGCAGTGCATCTGAGAGACATGCCTTGATTTAACACCCTGACACAGCTGGGCTCACTGGGCCTGTAACTCTTAGCCCTTGGCTAGCCTCAGATCATACACACAGATACACATGCAGACATATCCTGTCCAAGAGCAACAAAGAGGAACAAGCCTCCCTGGCTCTGGGTGTTCACATCTGTTGCTGTCCTCTTGTCAAACTTGGGGGTTTTGTGATTGAATTTGTGTCAGTCCTGTCCCCCCTGGACCATTAGATGGGTTGGTAGCATCCTATAGCAATAGGCTGTTAAAACAAAGGTGTTCAAACTTTAGTTAGGAAAGCATTTCTTTGTCATCTGTGGAACAAGAGCATCCTCCAAATTTATAGTAGGCTGGGCAGCTAAAGGTTGCTTTAGTGCATGAATTAAGGAAGTCAGTATCAGTTTCAAGGAGGGGATAACTGTATAGAGAGAAAAGGGCAATGACAGATATTTAAGTGGAAGGGACCATGGGGGCTGGTTTTGTTGGTATTGAAGAAGAAATGGAGAACAAAAACAATGGATTGCATTAGAGAAGTAGAAGCAAAAGCAACACAGACATTACAAGCAGGAAACTGAGAAAGGCAGTAGGGTTTCAGCCAATCCAAGGAGGAAGAAAGTGGAAAGGGATTAACTCAGTTTAAGCAGTGAGTATGTTCTGGCACTGGAGCTTCCATCTGGACAGCAGAGATGGAAGAGAGGTAAGCTTAGTGTCATAGGAGATCAGTGACTGGGAACCAGATCTGAGAATGAGCTGTGTGGATGTGCAGGTTGAAACTGCAGAAATCAAGATGCACTCTGTGTAGGCAGGAAAGAAGGGCAAGTCTGTAGAAAGTTATTTTCTAATCGTAAATTATGCTTCCAAAGTAGAAGTGTGACTGTTCCCTGTTTGTGTTTTGTTGTTGTTGTTGTACTTGCTGGCATTCTTGATGACATTTTCAACCACTAGTCTTATATTCTGCCTACAAAAGGGTGGGCTTAATTTGACTGTCAGTTGTGTTAGCAAAGTGGACAAGCTAATTATGAGCATAGAATATCCATATATGAAGCATTAAGATCCATCTGGATTCTCACTTCCCAGAAGGACCATGTGGTGTCAGCAGCAAAAGAAACTATAAGTACAGATCAGAAATTCTCTCTGAGAGACAACAAATATAGAAACATCATTTGACAATGACTTTTCAAGTTATGATTGACTAAACTAAGGAGTTGTGTTTTGCAAATGTTGTATCTGCATTCCCCTCCCTTCCCATATGGACTCCAATTTATTTCATTAAAATACAGGAGTCCTTCACTGGCCTTTCAGCTGCCAGGAGCACCTGGATCACTGGCAGCTTGCTGACTTTGACATCTGAAAGCAAAAGATTTCAGACAAAACTATAGAAACTGCACATGTATGCTTGGGTCTGTTTGTCATCAGGGCATCGCATGAGGGTTGGAGAGTACGGTGCTCTTCTGGAGAAAAGCTCACAGTAACTGTAATGCTGTAGAGCAGCATGAGTAAAGGACTCTGGCAGAGAGGCAGAAGTGTGCATGCAGAAGTCTGGATTGATCACTGTAGAGTTGGGCAGGGAGGAAGAAAGGCAGGAGGGATGTGGAGGAGAGAGCAAACCAGAATAGATGGGTCAATTATCTAGATTTTAAGGACAAAATAGATCATTGTAGCTATTTAACTTGACCTTGCCTTGAACCATTTTCTATTTAGGAGGGCATGGTCTCAGTTTGGTAATGAATCTTTATAAGAGTTAAAGGAAGTGCAGTTGTACTCCACAGAATATAGTTTTACTGTAACTCAAGTGCTGAGATTTTGCTTAAAGCTTCTGCTTGAGGACTGACACTAGACTACTGGAGACTAAATGCAATGTCTCAGTTTCCAAGGCAAGTGAGAAATCTTTCCTAAATGAGCTGTCTCTGCTGAGACAAGATAGCGTGTTTTGAACATAGCATGTTTTGCCAGCATGTACATTTTTGTTCTAGGTTGCTTAATCATTTTACTTCATATCACTGGAATAAGGTAACCACAGCATTACTAGTTGTACTTTGGTGGTCCAGTGCCATTTGTTATCTCTTTTATCCTCCAGAATCAGCTTCCAAGGCATGTGGGATAATAAGTGTTTTACACTCGTGGCTTGAGTGTTCATCTGCCTTGCTCTGCTGTTTTGGAGTCAGTTGGTGTCACTGCCTTTTTCATACCATGTTGAGGCACAGCTTCGTAGCTACAGTCCCAGTGAGGTTATGTAAACTGGGAGAATTCTCTCTCTTTTTTTTCTTTTTTTTTTTTTTTTTTTTTTTTTTTTTTTTTTTTTTTTTTTTTTTTTTTTTTTTTTTCTTTTTTTTTTTTTTTTT
>NDXB01016081.1:53333-103614 GCA_002631895.1 Agapornis roseicollis
TTTTTTTTTTTTTTTTAATTGATATTTTTATTTTTCCTTGGTTTGTCCCTTATTATCTCTGTCTGATTTGATGCTTTTATCTGTTAGGGTGTCTTCCATTGAAAGGCAGCTGAACCGATTCCAGAACAGTGATGCATCCTGTGAGCCAGGGACAAATTCCACAGGTGAGTCCCAGTGCCAAAGACCAATAAAGTGGGGGTGGGTATGCTGGGATGCTTTCAACTTTCTCAAGAACTGGCAGGGAAAAAACTTTCTCAGCAAGAAGAAGAAACACAGCTGCCTACCCTGCATGTTCCTAGGTAACAGGCTGGGTTCAGCTGTGCAGGGAATTTATTCCCCCTGGGATTAAGAAGACTAAATGGAAGGGAAGCGTAGGCTAAGTTTCATAGAGTTGGAAGAGTAAGATCCCTAAAAATGTGGCTGGGAAAAAATACTTGACTAATATGGCTCTGCTTTGCTTTAGGCTTTGGCTCAAAGATGCTCTGTTGTTTAAGCCTGGCCTGTAATAAAGGGCCAGGACATTCTTTACATTTTTTTTTCTGTCTTACAGAAAAGCCCATTGTTGACACTTGTGAATCAGATGCATAGTGAAGTGAATCGATAGAGGTGAAAGTTTCCAAAGGAAAATCACTGAGACTTACAGAACCAAATCTTCATCATTCCATAGTAGCTAATTGATTCAAACAGGTTTAGCTGCTGTAAATAAGTACCTAATCCATTTTTCATTGATGCAGACCTATTAGCAGGTAAAACGTAGTCTTGATGAACCTGCATTACCCATGGCCCACAGTAATTTATGATAGTGCTGTAACAGAATATATGGACAAATTATGGCCTAGAATGCTTTAAAAAATGTTTCTTACTTTCTGGTTTGCTGTGAAAAACCTGAAAACATTATTTGAGTATTACTAAAATGCAATGATCTCTGTTTTCACAGTCCGAAAGAAAAGCTTGCATAGGAGTGAACTACCCAATTTCTCTCTTGAATGTTTAGCTCTAAAACTTAAAGATGACATTTCATAGAATCATAGAATAGTTAGGGTTGGAAAGGACCTTAAGATCACCTAGTTCCAACCTCCCTGCCATAAGCAGGGACACCTCACACTAAACCATGTCACCCAATGCTTCATCCAACCTGACCTTGAACACTGCCAGGGATGGAGCACTCACAACCTCCCTGGGCAATTTCCATTATTAATGTTCAGTTAATGCACTTTATCATACAGNCCCTGCCATAAGACACCTCACACTAAACCATGTCACCCAATGCTTCATCCAACCTGACCTTGAACACTGCCAGGGATGGAGCACTCACAACCTCCCTGGGCAATTTCCATTATTAATGTTCAGTTAATGCACTTTATCATACAGATCCAAACTGCCTCCCACACTTTACCAGCTGCCAAGAGTTCCAGTTATCCTACCAAAAATTGTATATGTTGAATGGTCATAGTCAGTAAAAGACCCTACAGCACATAGGAACATGACAGTATAGGAATGGAATATAATGGGATTATAAAAATAAATAAAATTATCAACAGTGTAGTGTATGTATAGTTGATGCAAAAGTTATGTGTACACTAAAATCAAGCTGAGATTTTAGTACAGTAAATGAAGCAAGTTTACACATAAATTTTGAAGTAAATGTAAAAACAGAGTTCTGAATATATTGACCAAACTGGTTTGCTGGGTAGACTTACGTGAAGGTGATTGTGTTCTGAATTCTGTCTCTTTTTCAGTTTTAAGAGCACTTTCACAGTTTCCCCTGTAATTTTAACCTCTGCAAGAGTCTCTCCATCTCCTCTGGGTATTGTAATATATCTCTGTGATATATGTAGGTAGCATTGTTCTATCCTTCCCTGTTTCTGTGAATATTTATGCAAAGCATGCATGTAGATTGTTCATCACATTAATGACAAAAACAACAGCCAGAGCTGCAGGAAGAATATAGGCTAGATAACCCTAGTTCAGGGTAGTCATCCTCTCTGAGAATACTTGTAATCCAGTGAAACTCAGAATATCAGTTCATGTTTCCTTCTGTGGGACTAGGCTAGCTGCACCATACTGAAATTATACTCTCTGAGGCAGAAACAAAGGATAGGAGGACTCCTAGTTTGGCTAGGAGCAGGCTAGCAGAACCATGGTGGGTGGGTCACCCAAAGCTGCTTTGTTGCTAGAAGAGGTGTATCTCTCCCAGAACAGTGCTAAATATTGCAGTGGTTTAACTAACCTGAGGAAAACGTTTGTTCTTGGAAACTGGGGAATGATACTTTCTTCAGCTTTCCACCAAGCCACTGGTATGCATCAGAGGCTGCTGTGCCCAGTCCGTGTCTCAGAAACTACTCTGGTCCTTCCTGCAGGAACAGCTGTTTTTCTTCTTCACTCTCTCCATTGGTTACTTCTACTAGGGCCTTGATTCCCCTCATGAGCAGCTTATTTGGGGCTGCTGTTTGACATGTATTTAGCATCTTAGATACCACCTAGAGGGGCTGGAGACACAAGTCAGCAAGCAAATTACAGAATAAACTATAAACATTTAAAGATAGAAGGCTGTGAAAAGATGCGGAGATAAAAGAGAAAACAGGAAGAACCCTTGTATAAACACACATATGAATGTTAAAAAATGTCCGAGGAGCTTGAATAGGTCTCTAGCAACCTATCTGAGGATAGCCATTGCACTGTGCAGAGAAACCACACACAGGTGTCACAAATGATCTAACCAAAAGTAAGGATGATAATCAAAGGAAGAGAGAATCAGCCAGTATGCAAACTTTTAACCAGATTGCCCAGAAAACAGTTCACTGGTGGTTAGTACTACAGCTGTAAAAGAGCACCAGTTGTAGATAGTGTTGTACAGTGGGCTGAAACTCTTGAGAACAAGTCTCTTTGAGATGAAGTAAAAGGGAGAATAAAAGTCAGCACTTCTGCAAAGCAGCTCTGGATTCTGAAACAAACCATGACTACAGTGAAAGTGTGACTGTCTCTTATTCTGATGGCCTCATCCTCATTTCATGGAGAGGCAGAAGTTGCGTGTGAGCTGTGTGCCACTGGCATAATGAGAAAGAAGGCAGAGATTCTCATGAGTATCTATAGACATAAATCTGAAAGCTATCATTTTGGGTTATTTGCAGTGTTGAAACAGTCAGATTCCTATCCAAGTTCGTGAAAGTTTTAACAGGATTTATTCTATTAAAGAAATACTGAGAATATCTACCTCTAGGGAACATTCTGACTTAATTTTTCACTGAAAATCAACACCTAGCTACTAGTGAGGTTGTCAGTCATTCTAAACATACAACCATTATCACATTGCTTTTTTTTGTTACTTTGAGACTCCTTCCACATTACACTGATTGTTTCCTGTTTCACAGAAGTTAGCAGTTCAATTAGTGTTAGTGAAATAGTGTGATTGTGAACTAAGAAATCAATTCTCTTTACCAAGTCTGCTTCAGAATATAGCTTGCTGAGTAACAGCTAAGCTAAGTAGCATGGTGGGTTATCCAGTTCCAGGTTGTCTTTATGGGGCTGTGTTTGATATGGTGAGTTCAGATGATGAAGGAAGGAACCTCCAGGCTGGTTATTTTTATGCTGTATGTATTAATAGTGTAAGGTATATGGAGACATTTTGCCATATTTGTTCCTCTCTAGTGGCATTAGGTGAATAGTGAATGAATCCTTTTTATCAAGAAAGTGAAGTTCTAGATTAAAAAACATTACATGTTTTTAGCTTTTGAACAACAGGCAAGAAACATCAAGGATGCTACGTACCTACATGGGAGACCTCATAGTTAAAATTTGTTATGTTTATTATTCTTCCTTTTTGAATACATAAAGACAAAGCAGCAGATTTTAGGGAGAACAGAGGATGGAGGGAACTTTATGAAAATACAACAGTGTAGTCCCAGGCAGATTCTCTGTTCCTGAGCTGGACTCTTGTCTGCAGGAGCCTGGAGACAGGAATAATCTGAAAATGTAGTTAACCCCTCATTGCAGTTGTGGAGTGGATGCACAAGATGACAACCCCAGCTGATTTTATTTGGTTTGGTTTATAAAGGTAACAGCAACTGGGTGAAATATGTCTTCTGTCTTTGTGCTTTTTTCTTTCATTTGCTGCCAACTTCTAGAGAGTTTGTGAAACTTTTATTTAAAAAGCTTCAGAAGACAGTATGCCTCTGGGATTCTGTTTTGCTATTGCAAAATATAATGTGCTAGTAACCTGTATAATTACAAACAAATAGGAATCATGATTAAAACTGGGCAAGACTAATGCGTCTCTCCAGTCTTGACAGGACTTTCACCTTTTCATACTCAGAGTGATTAACAGTGATGTAGTTTTATTGCGCTAATGTTTACATTACTAGTGTCCATATGGCTTTTCTGTTACATGTGCTGGGAGAAGAAAATAGCATTAGAGTTACTGATTAGGGGAGGTAAAAGTTAGTAATATGCTATCTGATTTTGACAGCAGTGAAGACCAATAATTCATTCAAAGTCTTGGATCTCTACCTACTCTTGTTTAAAGCATAACTAATTTATTTGTATTCTAGTTCTCTTGAGAATACTTCATACAGAAGGCAAATGTCAAAACTCAGTCTGAAGCTAGAGAGGAAATTTCTTGAGCTAGGTGGAATAGACTTGATTTTATTCCTTGTGATTTCCAGGTGTGTATCTCAGCTTAGTTTCAGAATGATGCACAGTTGTCTGTTTATTCTGACATTCACCTGGCCCCAGTATCTGCATGAATGCCATGTCCTGAAGTTATGTAACTCTTTGTAATAGTGTGTGATCATCTGTAAGGGCTTAAAACTAGATCCTGACCTGCCAAGAGACCAGCTAAAGAATATGGGGATTAATAAGCTGGTTTGGATCTGATCCACATAGAAAGCAGGCTGCTGTTCTTAGTTTTCTAGTGATTTCCTTTTTTAGGCTAAGGTGGAGAGCAGTGTCTGAATGCCATCCAAATAAGATGAATGTGCAAGCAGTGTGGTCTGGTATAGAGCAATGAATGGAGTCTGCTTGCAAACTAGTGGTAGTAAGGAACACTCTTGCACTTGTTCTTCTCTGCCTGTAGCACATTGCAGGGTTGTGGGTTTGGGTTTTTTGGGTTGGTTTTTTTTTTCATTTTACAGAAAATCTAGAGGTAGGCTGTGTATTTCTAAAGGTTTTTATATCCAAGGTTGTTGTATGGTCCTTCCTAAGAAGGTCAGGTATTTCTTGTTATCAGAGATCTGAAATAAGATTTAATATTGGAGGTGCTAATCTGTGTCTGGCTGTTGTCTACCCATTGCTTCAATTAATATTATTCCTGAAATGCAGCTGCTTTTATATAAGCTTAAAGTACGTATGCGAAAGTACAAGCTTCAAATTTGTGCTGCACCAGCAAGAAAAAAAAATAAAACAACAAAACAAAAGGCAGGTAAACACACCAGGCATTCAAGCAAGACACATACAATCAATTTGTATTGTTTGCCAGAGCTAAACAAACAAAATGCTTGGGATTTGGGGATTCTTTTATAAGCCGGTGTCTCTCAGTGCTCTTGGAGTGTAAAGGGAGTGGGTGGGATGGGATAAGTACTGTTACCACTGTACATGGCGTGTGTCAGACTCCCAGCCATTTGCTGCGCTACTGTGGAATTCCCAGCTGCCCAGCCTTGTCCAGGCTCCCTCAGCTTCTGCCAGGCTCCCCTGCAGCCTCAGAAGGCAGTAGATTGTTGAACACCAATGTATTTATTTTTATGTTGTTACCACATTCCCAAGAGGAACCTTGGCTATGATTTCAGCTGGTAGTACCACACTACCCAAATCCTTCATCAGGAGCAGCTGGGGAAAGAAATCACTCGGGTTTCTGCACAGCACATTGCTGGTGTGCCTCCTCCCTCCCACTAATCCTTTTAATTCCAATCTTCATTTGCCATCCTCCTGGTTTTCTGTTGTTGCTGTGGCTGACTGCACAAGTGGTCTTGACTTTGAAAAGTGACCTTCAAATGGTGACCTTGAAATGTGTAACCTCTACTTCACACTACTTTGGCTACTCAGGCACAAGATACCTTATGACACAAAAGAACAACTTTTGATGTCATCTGATTGCTTATCCTATTCCAGGAATGGAATAACAATTTGATCCTCTACAAATCCTTCTAGAACCCCTGTCTGGCTGAGAAGCTCTGGATGGGTCACTGAAAGGAAACAGCAGTGTGATATCCAGCACCTTGAATCAAGCTTTTCCAGTGCAGCCTCTCACACTGCAATACAGCCTTTGTCAACAGCATCAATGACATTCTGTCAGCATCTTTCTCTGTAGTACTGTTTCCATGAAGAGAAAGTGTTAATGAGAAATGGAATCTGTCCACTTTATTGTATTTTGGAAAGCAGTGAAACTTGAGGTGAATCCTACTACTGTGCCTCCGTAATTGAGAGGGCAAGGAATCCGTTACAGTAGAGGATATTTGGTTTCATGTTTGTTCTTAGAATTATCCTCCTAAAGCCATTGTTCTTTCATGCATCGTGAAAACATCCTGGATCTTCTCTCCCCTGCTGACTTCCATAGCTTCACAAAGAGGGCAAAGAGGAAGTGGGGAGGGAAAGATAATTTCTTTCTCTGCTATATTTGTTGCATCTGTCCCACATCAGATAATGACAGACAAGCTCTAGTACCAGATGGTCCAGAAGGGAAATGAGAAGGGTAAAGAAAGACCTCTCTTTACCCTAATTCTTGGTACTCTGAAGGAGCAGGGAACCATTATCCAATATGTTATGTAAACCATTATGTTTGCAATGAGTAAACATTGATGTCTCTAACCAGTACCTTTAAAATAGATCTAAATCATCAACAGGGCATGACTGTTCGAGTTTATCTAATTATCAGAAAACCATGTGTCTCATTAAATCCCAGCAGAGTGTAAAACTGCCAAAAGCAGCATTCCAGAACCGTCTCAGATAATGTTAAGAAGATAATATCCAATTCAGCTTTCTCCTCTCAGCTAGGGCTGAGGATCAGTTGTTCACCTGTAGTGATCAGAAATGACATTTATTCCTTAACTTGTGAGAGCAGCCTACCTCTCACACTTTTAGTCAACCTTCTGCTTTTCTTTTATGAAAGGAATGAACTTTTTCCTGTTGGTACTGGTTTTGTGCCACTGAAAGGATATTCACTCAGGACCACTGGGAGAGTAGGAGAAAGAGGACAGTCTCTAGAAACTGGCTTCCCTTGTTCAAGAACTAGAACCCAGCTTGAATTTTCAGAGCCTTCACTTCTGACAGGCTCAAAGAAAACTCTGAAACAGGATAAGTAATGACTTCAGGCAGTTGGCATTTTTGCTTGCCTGGAGGCTGAGCATTGCTTGTTCTCAGTAGTTAGGTGATGGCAAACTGCCTGTATTTCCTTGCTGTGTTGGAAATGTCATTTCAGATCAGGTGTGCAAAGACTAGGGAGAGGTTATATAATATCTTGGCTACTTCTGCCTCACATCTGGCCCTTTGGCACTAAGATACCTATAGACAGGATAACTTTGCCCATCCAAATTGGATTTTGTTTTAATCTGGCATCATTTTATTGATACTAAAAATAGATGCCAAAATGTGTGTGAATAGGGTAAAAGGAGTGTCTGAAGTTATGAAATGAAATGAAATGCAGGGAAGAACTGGAGAAGAGAGAGCCAGAACAAAACAGGGAAAAGGGAGCTGAATAAGAGAAATCGGAATGAAGGTTGTCAAGTAAAGAAGGGCATTAGCACTTGGGGTGAGGAGCCCACCTGGTGTCGTGTCTGTAACATGGGGAGCAGAAAGGCTCATGCTGGCTTTCACTGCTATTCCTCCAATTGTTAGTGAGGCTGCTCACTGCTCTTTTCATGCAGGGATACTGCACTTGAATGCAGTTGTGTGTACTGTTTGTGCCACCCTCCATACTCCCAAGTAAATTTTCATGACTTGGAACTGCTGCTTTCCCCTGCCACTTTTTCCCAGTCCAGCAAGCCAACTTGAAATTGTGCCCGAAAGATGGGGGAGGGAAGGCTGGCCTTGAGTTGTCAGCTGCCCTGGCTTGCTAGTGTCAGTCACCATGGATATAAATAAATGCCATCTATTTATTGCCTTTCTTAGTTGCACTATATGTTACCAAGAGAATGCTGGGCATCAGTCTAAGATTAGAAATTCCTTCTACTCTGGGATAAAAAATCTGAATTTCTAGGATTATCAGAGCTTTCCAGAGAGTAGGGAATTTCCTGTTTTCAACACTAAATTCAGGAGTCTTTGACATGCTACTCAGTTCTGTCACAGACTTGCTGTGGGTATGATGAAACAGCCCAAACTAGTTCTAAAAAAAAGGTTAGCATGGGTTCCTGACCTAGTACTGCTCTGTCTCATACTTGCAGCTTGGGAGCAGGGTAGATTAGGTACTGCTGTCTGACCAAGGCTGTGTATATCTGTGCTGGGAAAGTCTATATGGCACTGAATTTTAGTGTGCAGGTATCCCATAGAAGACTTTGTACAACTCCAGTGGTTTCCCTGTGACTGGGAATTGTATCTTTAAAACGGAGGTAATAATTTTCTTCCCCTGTGTAACTGTTGTAAGTACAAAAGTGTTGAAGTTTTTGAGGTGCAGTCATGGATGACATAATAGTATGTAAACATGTGGACAGATACAAAGGCTGATGCTTTAACATCTCCTGGCAGACAGAGAATAAAGGAGATTCCTTCTGTTGTGTGTGGTGGTTCACTACAATACCTCATATCACAAGGGCAAATCAACCCTTAAAGCTGGCTGCTGTTGGAAGTGAGGGTTTTTTCTGTCCCCTCTACTCAACCAGAAGGAGGTGGAATGATCACCAGTAGTTTTGAAGTGACAAAACTTCATAGAATTATATACATGAATATTTATGAAATGATTGAATTGCCATGAGTTACACTCATGGTAGGAACCTACATTATTTACTTGTAGACATAGGAAGGCCTCTCTCTGTGTTGAGACATCAAGGTAGTCATACAAGAGGAACTCACACAAAGTGATTTTAATTCAGTTTGTGAGAAAAGACAAACACTGAACTGTGCATTTCTGTAGGAAAAGGAAGGCTCAAAAGTCTCTTCAAAACAGGAAGATGAGGTTGAAGTTGGCTTTCTTTCTCATGTGCCTTTGTTTCCTTAATTTTAGCATCTTGCCAAGGGATAGATTTCTGGACTAGTATATCCTATCTTAGTACACATGCCTGACAATTTGATTCCCATTTCAGGTTCCAGACTTTCTGTGCAGTGACATAGCTGGCAATCATGCTTTCTAAA
Source organism: Agapornis roseicollis (assembly GCA_002631895.1). Taxonomy (NCBI): domain Eukaryota; kingdom Metazoa; phylum Chordata; class Aves; order Psittaciformes; family Psittacidae; genus Agapornis; species Agapornis roseicollis. The sequence continues at coordinate 62,607 of NDXB01016081.1, forward strand.
CATCTTTCCAGATCCTCTGTGCTATGTGATGCTCGGCTCTATGCTGAGCTTTCAAGAAGAATGTAGTTTTTTAAATATAGCAATACATTCAATAAACACCTCTCAACAAATGACACTGTCATTTAGAAGCAAGCTGATGTGCTAGATACACAAGACAAGCTTTACCTACCACATTAGCTGTATAATGCAAACTGTCCAAAATAAACATGGCACATTTCAAAGTTGTTTAGATTTTTCTTTTTAAGGGACTGCCTATGGTTTTTTAAGTAAAGAAGTGAAGATGACATTGACTTTTTCCCATAACCTGTCTAAGCAGGAAAATGTTGCAGTATGTAGAATTAAAATATATATAATAATGGGAAGAAATTTTATTTTCCTTGCCCCCATTTTGTTTATTTTGAAGATCAGATGTTTCACACCCCCATCTCTCCTGCACCAAGGTTCTCAGCATGTTTTCAGCATAGATTCTGATGTAAGCAAAGAAGTAAAAGACACAGAGACAAAGCCTACTGATACGGGAGAAGGATTTAGAACTACAGACAGAGCCTATGAAGAGATGAGTCACATGAGTCAGAAGCAAAGAGTGAAGAAGGCATTCTAGGGCTTGAAAGGAATGCCAAGAGTACTTTTCACACAGTAGCTTATTCAGTTAAGTTTTATCATACTGATCTGTGATCTCATCTATTACCATAGAGAAAGGTGGTGTGACAGGGAGATACAGATCTCTCTTAATGGCTGATATTTCCAGAGCAGTGCACAAAACAGCCTCCCCGTGATTACTCAAAAACTTTGCTTTGTGTTTTTTTCCAGCCTCTGCTCAAAGAGGAGGACGAACACTGAACACCAGGTGAGGAATCCAGGGGGTTGCTTCAAGTACGGGGCAAAGGAAAAAGCAGTAGTGACTTCATACCACCACCCTTCCAAACACCCAGGAAAGAGTGAAGAGGAGGCCCTGCTGAGAGGACAACCCACAGAGGAGGGCATCTGAACATCTGTAGAAGATGGTGATACATCTGCAAGCTGAGGTGAATGATGGCCTCTGAGAGCTTCTGCTGCTGAGTCATGGGATCCCTTCCTCCCAACTCTTCCTGATCACAAATTGTGAGATCTTTCTATGAGATAGAGATCCTCCAGCTGTCTGTATTGTTCTTCCTAAGATCCAAGTTTGAACATAAAATCTCATTTGCTCAGCCATTTCCGTCTGCCCTAGTTTGGTAACAGCCAAGATTCTCTGCTGTCATCACATGCCAACAGCAGAGAAAAATATTAGAACATATGACTGGAGACACCTGTGTTGGTTGCCATCTTAAATTTTGGCACAGAACCATAGAAATGATTGGTTTGAATCAAGTAATTTCATTTGTTTGTTTTGGTTATAATTTCGGTTATTAATTCACACCCCCAAAATATTTGCTGTCATTACATTAGACAGGATTTTAAATCTGTCTTTATGCTTCTTTGGTGGATGCTTATGTTCTGTGTGGCTTATTTTTGTGGTTTGATTTCTGTTTGTTTAGGCTTTATAAACGTTTTTAGTTGGCTGATGTTTTCAGACCCAAGCTTGAACTCTAAGGCCCAGGTGGCTCCTATCACTTGCAGTAGTGGCTTGGTGAAGGACTCCAGTTAAAATTTGCTTGCATTAGAAAACATCAGCAGCTGGAAAATGTATTGGAGAGAAGTTCCACCCATCCTTAAAATGAACAGGAAGCAGCTTCAACTTTGGCACTTTGCTGGTGCTAGGTTACAGGAAAAGTCAGTATTTTGCAGCTTCTGCCTTGTCAAACAGCAAGTGGTATGACTGTAATTTTCAAAGGGTGTAGAATCTCCTGTTGTTTGTATTGGGGCCCTCAGAGATGGGATTCTAACAGTTTGATTCATTTTCTTACTCCACTGCTTCACTGTCATTTTTAGCCTGCATAGTCAGTGTACTTAGAGTGGGTTGGCAAGTAGATAATGTGGCTGACAGAAAGAGTGTTACAGGAGAAAAGTGTTTTCTCTTAAAATAATTGTGTTCATGTTCACATTTGGATTGTACATATTTTCTGTCATCCATGACCAGATAAATTGTGAAAAGATTAAATAATTATGTTCATACTCAGTTAGTTTCACTCTTGCTTGCTCCAGGCATAAATTCATAGGACAGAACATGCGTTTTTCTATTTCTGCTCCAGTCATGCATATGACAGACATTGAATACTTCATTTGTCCAAAATGCAGTTCTCTGATGTAGCTGCTCCCTTTCTTACTCCATTGGTTTATCTTCAGTTTCCTAGACAATCACATTCCTCTTCACTTTCCCTGTGTTTTTCAGCTGTGTTCTTCAAGAATCTCCACAGCATTTGTTTGCTGCCTGTGTGACCGTCACATAGTATCAGTGACCAACAGATCTGTAAAATGTGGTGAAGTTACTTTCAGATCATGTCCCTTCTGTCTGTAGTCATTGAATTCCATTCATGGAATTCTCTGAGATAGGTGGTTTTACTTGTGTATCAAGTTGTTGGCTCATGATTCATGTAAAGTTAGTTGCAGAAGCTGTTCAAACTTCTGCACATCCTGAGCAGCTGTGGGTTTCAAGACCTTGGGTCTGACTTCTCACAGCCTACTGCTGCATGTGGTATTGGCTACAGCCTCCAGCTCTGTTCCAGAACTGTTGATGGGACCATTTCCCTCTAAGATTTAGCTTCAGTAACAGATTCCATTACTTTCTTCCTCCTAGGGGGATCTGGGTTATCCTTATTTTGCTGGGTCTTATGTGCGGGATTAAGTAGCTGTAGAATGTACATCCTTGTGGAACTCTCATCTCTGTTTTTGTTCTCTAGTTTCTTCATTCAGGTTGTCACAGCCACCCCTGAAGACTATAGAGAGATTTGGAGGATAGAGATTTAAAATTCACAGCCCAGGAAAGGTGATTCTCATCATAGGATAATTGCTAGAAACAGTATTCTTGCATCTTTGTTTGGCAAATTACTGGTTAGTGCTGGTTTATTATGAACACCAGTTACTTGTTTTGTGAGCTTTACCAGTCTCCCACCCACACATTTTGGGATAGATTTGTACTCAGCTATAGCCAGCATGTTTTCTGAACTTTGTGTTGTATGTTGGATGTAGCCAGCACCATGTCTGTAACTTGTGATGACTGCGTACCAGTGTATCAGACATCTTGTCTCTAAGATTTTTGAAATATTTGGAGAAATGCACATTGTGATCTAAGACCCTCATTTTTAAGGGATGAATTTTGTCAGCTCCAGGAGCAGTGAAATCTTACACCCTTTGTCCCTGGAAAAAACAAAACAAAACAAAACAAAACAAAACCAAAACAAAACAAAAAAACAAACCACAAAAAACCCAACAAACCAAAACAGGGATCTCAAGATGGGTCCTTTACCTCAAGCCAAACACCTAGATGCTGAGTTCAGCTTCAGGATGTTTTAGGGCAGCCAGAGCATCAGAGGAAACAGCAGTATTCCTTTGCCTTGTGTATCTGCTGATCCCAGCTCTGCACACAAATGCTGTTACCTTGGGAGCATGTGCAANACCCCCACCCTGCCACCCCCAAAAAAAAACCCCAAACCCACAACAAAAAAAACAAAACAAAACAAAACAAAACAAAACAAAAACAAAACAAAAAAACAAACCACAAAAAACCCAACAAACCAAAACAGGGACCTCAAGATGGGTCCTTTACCTCAAGCCAAACACCTAGATGCTGAGTTCAGCTTCAGGATGTTTTAGGGCAGCCAGAGCATCAGAGGAAACAGCAGTATTCCTTTGCCTTGTGTATCTGCTGATCCCAGCTCTGCACACAAATGCTGTTACCTTGGGAGCATGTGCAATAGAGAATCAGGAAAAAATTCTGTGATTCAGCTTCATATTTTTTCCATCTCAGCCTGGAGTCCATGTATGTCTTTTTGCATGGTGGGTATGGTGTACTGAAGGATAACACACATATTTTGTCTTGTTGCAGCTGCTACCTCCGTGTCTGTCCCTTTTCAAAAGCGACTGGTTCAGTTAAGAGATTTAATGGGGAGGCATAGAACTGTTTCCTGGATGTCTTAGAGAGAAGGCATTTTACAGTAATGTAAAATGTTTTCTAGTACAAGGGAGGAAAGGAGATTAGCGAGTCATTTTGGATTTATAATAGATGCACATGAGGGGAGTACAATTATATATGTGCTTCTCAAGTGGGGATTAGTTTATCTCTGCTTTTATGAGATTTACTTCCCTATATTTATTAGTGAGTTTCATTGAAAGTGCCTTTGTTCACTGTGAGAAAATTACCAAAAGAAATTTCCAACATCTCTCATCATCTACTTTAGTGGTGAGACTGGACAATGTAAGCATGGAGTCCCCCTCTTCTGTCCTGCTCAGTGATGCTTCTTCACTTCTGCATTAAGGAGTCTGTTCCAGTGATAGAGAATCAGTCTTGTCAGTCTTGAAAGGAGTAAGGTCCACATCAGAGTCCTAGAGGCTTAGGTAATGCAGAGTTCATACAGGTGTTTTGTGTTGTGTTTGAGTGATGGGTGTACCACAACATAAAAATTAAGGGAGGATACTAGATTTTATCCTCTCCAGAAGCAGCTGACTTGTGCTCAGTACATGAAGTCTCAAGTACAGTTTTACGTGGTTCCTCTTGGCCTTTAAAACAGTCTCACAAGTCGTGTGAGTGCCATCAGTGGGACATTATATTATGACACTAGGTAGACTACTTAGTCTTGGATACCAACAAGAAATACTGATTCTTTTGAACGATCATTGTCTGTTTGAAATGCTCTTCATTATGATGCCTGGAAGGTCAACACACATCCCTGATACTGGTTCCACACTGTGACAAGAGGCTTTGGTATCAAGACCTTTGTTTACTAGTAGGAATCTTTAATGCTGTGCCTCTTCCTCGTACTGGTATATGGATAATATCCATGTGCATGGAGTTGAATGGCTGGTAGTGCTGCATCATTCCTCTTCTTTACCTCTGAAGGAGATCATTGACTTATAGATGAGTTTACTGAACAGACTGGATTCTCAGTTTGCATTCTTTCAGGCCTGTATCTTTTATTAATACAACAGTTCCAGTCATTCTGGATTATTTGCTGGAAACAAAAGTATTCTGGCTCTTGACTTATTTTTGTTAAGGTTTACTTGATCAAACTGCCAAAGACTCTTTTTCCTCAGTCAGTCCTACATTTGCTGCTTATGATAATCCTGGACTCGCTGTTTGAATCTGGATGGGTTATTTGCTGGTGTTTCAATAGTCGGATTTTTTTAGTTGCAGTAACTGGCTGGTTGATCCTCTTCCTACTATTTCCTTTCTGGACACATTATTCTGTGGATCTGTCTCAAGTTTCTTTCAAAAGAAACTTCTGAACTTTATTTAAAGCTGAGACTTGATGTCCTTCTTTCTAGAGCCTCATGTTTCTAGAGCTAGGACATCCTTGCTTATGCCAAACATCAGGAGGGCCTTATTTTATCTTTACAGAACTGGGTCAGTCAAACAGTTCTTGAGATAGGTGGATAGAGCACAAAACATTCATAGTTCTCTTCATGCAAAAAGTGGTTCATTGGAAAAGAGGTGGGCAAGGGAGAAGGCGAAAAGGAAGTAATTGTTCACAGTCTTGCCCACGAGAAGTCGGAGCATCAAATGAAAGTAACAGAGGTCAGATTCAAATTGAAAAAGAAAAAGGAGTGTGTTTTTTCTTTTCTTTTTTTTTTTTTTCCCCACAGTATGTCGTTGACCTGTGGAACCCGGTGTCAGTTTATTGTGGATGCAGCGAAGTGGAGAAGTCGTTTGAAAAGCGAAGTAGACAAATCCATGAGAAGTTAATTACCAGGGCATATTAAATAGTAAAATTAAAAAACAAGCAGGGAATTTCTAAGCCTTTTCGAGTGGCTGTTCTGGGGGAGTGACACAATGGGCTTTTCCAAAGTTTAGCTTGCCTGTCAGACATACTGTTGACCACTGTCAGAGAGGTGAGATAGATGGTGTTGTAGTCTGGATGTTTTATTTTGACACTTGCAGTACAGCTTGATAGAACAGCCAAGGCAAAGCTGCCTTCCATGGCAAGGGCATATTCCACCAGAATTCACTCTGTGATTCTCTAAGAAAAGTCTCTATTGCTAACATCTGCCAAGTTGTCACATGCAGTTTATCTACACTCCACCTGAGTGGGCACTATATATTGCAGAGGCTTTCAGAATGGTGAATCTCTTACAATACCATAAGGGACACCATAATTCACCTCTAGATAGGGGAGACTTGGAGGGAAAGTATATAGCTGTATGGACGTAATCCATAATGTGATGTTTGTAAATGGTTAATCACTTAAATATAAAAAATGCTGCTAACTGAAACTCTTAAATTATCTTACTCACTTCTCATCATCTTTGTCTTCTGAAGTGCTTAAGTGCAGAGAACCTTCCTGGTGAGTGTGCACAACCACAGCACGCCTAAAAAAACTATGGTACCTGGTAACTGTTTTTTTTCCCACTTTAGAATGCCACTGTCCTCTTCCAAAGAATGAGATTAAGTTTCCCTTTTGCCTTAGAGATCAGTAGTTGGAAACACAAACTGATTACCAAAATTATTGAATTCTGAGGTTGTGAAATAGCGCCTCTGTGGATTTTTAACACAGAGGACAAACTCCACTGAATTAAAGGTGACAAACAAGACACCAAGTCTGTCCTGAGGAGTCTGCTCTGTCTGTTACCTTACCAAAAAAAGGATTTTACTGGCCCTCGTTGAAAAAGCGTTTCCAGTTTAAAGGAAAGAATCACCAATCACTGTGGAGACCCTGGTGTGAAGGCTTTGCCAGTGGTATTCAGTGAATCACAGTATATCCCTGGTGAGAAGAGTAGACTTAACAGGGCCTCTTCTCTACAAGTCCATGCCTGCAGTGCACAAAATGAGCTATTATTTTCAAAGGACTGGCTTCTTTATCTGAGCTATGAGACAAAAAAGATAGAATTGGCCTTAAGAAAATTGATGCAATTGTTAAGAATTTGGGGGCTATTAAAAACATATCTTTTATTACCAGAATTTTTATTATTTGTTTGGGGCAGATGGAAGTGGCACTGTTATCTCTAACAGCAATTTCAGCATCATACTTGGTCTTTTGCTTAGTGGTGTTCCAGGATGTGCAATAGAAGATAACCCCAGAACAGGAGTTCAGTTTGGTGTCCCTGCAAGAGAATTTTTGAAAATCTCAATTTCACCATACTTATAGCATTGCTAAAGTGTAGTCTCCTTTCCCCAGACTAAGAGGAGACACACTACTGTAGTCAGTGTGATTAGGTTCAAAAGGCATGCAATCTCAAAAAACAAGTGTTCTGTGGTTATTGATCTGATCTATGTCTTAAGTACTACCATGTCAAAAGTCAGGAGTGGATCTTTGAAAAGTTCCTCTACTGTCAAGTCCAAGTGTTTGACTGTCATCACTCCCTCATTTTACTATAAAATTTGGGCATTTTTTCTGAGACTGGGGAAGGAAGACAAGGGATTTTCCCCACTGTTTTCAGTGGTTGTTGTTTAGGATTCCCCTCATGTTTTTCAAGTGGTTTTGCTTTATTTGTATTACCGTCTTAAAAGGTTGTGCTGTGTTAGATATATGTAATACACATAGGATATCTGTGTCATTCTTCAAGATATACAGTGGACAGCTGTGAATCTTCTGGGAGGGCAAATGAAATTGTAAACATCCCATTAGTGCCACTATTTACAGTACTCACACTTCCAGTTGCCTGATGCTTCCCTCCATTCAAATCAGGATTGTCTTCCCTCCTGAAAGTGTGTTTTCTCCACTATTTTTAATTCTAGAAATTCGTCACGGAATACGTTTTGTCTATAATATCATACGGGAATATTTTTCTCATTATCCACAGACCCACAAAACTTGTCTCCATGTGCCTGCTGAAACTTTCTTAGGAAAAATACCGAGGAATAAACTTGGTGGCTCTTCCTGCCAAACCGTGGCTTTGCAAGGTTCATAGGTCTTTTGAATGATGGCTTGGCTGAGAGCAGGTGAAATTGCTAAGAATTAAAGACAATTTCAAAATGTGTAGTCAGCACACTGTAACTGCTGCCACACCACATCTCCCTGACGTTTTTTGCCATCATCTTCTTGATTTTGTTTCTTCATATTAGCACTACAGAGCACTTACCATGGTAGTATCCAAATGAGATCTTCAGATCTTATAGTTAAGAGATTTCTGTAGCAAGTGTCCTTAGAGGGGGCAGATGTCAAACTGTGTCATGCAAAGCAGCTTGTTGCAGGCTGGATGTCTTCCAGAGACTCTTGTTGCAAGTCAGGCTGTCTGCTACTGCTTTCCCCCACAAGTGGAATTTCTTACAAATCTTTGAAAACAGTGGACATCTCCCAGGCATCTGGTCTACCTGCAAGAGGGTTTCAGCACTTCAGAAAACCATAAATTTTTGTTCTGAGAAAGGACCAGAACATGGTTAACAAGACATTCCCCAGTCATTACACTTCGTGCATTGAACAAATCCTGTAAGATTTGCCCCTGGCTGCACAGCAAATCTCTTTTTTGTCTGCTTCCTGAAGAGGATAATAACTTCAGGAATAAAAACTAAATCCTTCCTGAAGAATGTCAGGAAATCTCTGTTTTGATATGACCCAGCAGGCTCTTTCATCAAGTGATGTACATGCACTGACCATGATATATTATTACAATGCCTCATGCTGATTTCTGTATGTGATGAATGAGTATCTGTAAACAGCTAGTGAGAAATGTCTGAATGTTGGCAGGTCAGTAAATGAAGCCACCTTTGCTTTCTGCAACATGCATAACCCTTACATGTAATTATTTCTTGCATTCGTCTCTGGACAGCAATGAGGTATCATCTTGCCTAGCCAACTAAGAGAAATGAGAGATGAAGAATATTCCCTGCACAAAGACCAGTACTCCCCTGAAAGAGGGAGAAATAAATCTTGGTTTTCAGAAGATGCCACCTGAAAGACTGACATTCTTTGGTATAATTTAACAGAGCCAGCATATACCGGAGGGGACGGAGTTTCTCTCTGAAAGCTGTTCACTAATTTTGCAGGATGTGGGAAACCAATAATGGGGGAGACAGGGTGTGCTGCAAACCACAGCTGTAAAGAAACCTCTATTCTGTACTAAAGGTCCTTATCCCTAAGTGTATTTTCCATCAAATCACAGCTCAGTACTTGAAAAGGCACAGCTACTTAGTTGAATGCCTTCAGACCATCTCTGCCACCTTCCCTATGCAACCTAGCCCTATATATGGATGTTCTAAAGCAGCTGGGTAACTGAGGTCTGTAACTTTTGAAATGAGGCTTTGCTGGAAGCACACTGTGACAACAAAAGTACTGTACCAGATTGGTTTTTATGGGCATAAATGGCTTCTCAAATGCATTACTGTCATTTAGAGAAGTAAGAGAATGACAACTATAATCATGCATTTTCATTTGCTGTATTTCTTGTTGAGTATCTGAATACATTTCTGAGACAATCTATGAGTAAAACTCTCTCTTCTGTGTTGACTTGTTGCATGATAATAAAGGATCTTGCATTTGTACAGGGCATCTGAAGCCTCTCTTAAAGGGAGGATAAAAGACACTGAGTTTAGTTGCTTCCATCTGTCACTTCTAGAGCTGCATCAAAAATGAATCAGGGCTTAAATTGCTTCTCTACATAGAAAAAGAAAATACTGGTAAAGCAGACCTAAGGTCCTCATGTTATTTTACTGAACACCATGTTAGTTACTAATTTTATACACCTTTTGACCAATATATTCTAGTGATATTTTATGAAAAAAAGATGTTATTTTTAAAGAATTAGAAGGTATAGAAAATTTGCAGTGTATCCAAATTGCTGCTGTTACTCTAAACTGCATTTAATGTAGGTTTTAGGCAGCCCATACTATACATACATTTTGCAATATATACATATTATTTTGCACTGCCACAAACCAGTATAGTTTTGCAAGTGCATAGATACCACACTGTTGGCTCCATATGTGTTGAAAACGATTTACTTGATTGATTTCATTGCCTTTAAATCAACTCAGTAGTAGAGGAATGTCCCTATTAAGAGAAGACAACCCAGTACTGTAGAGTTCATATTTTGCATTCTGCTAGAAACACTTCTGGGTAAGAAACCTTTTCTTCACAATGGAGCTGGCCCTAGAACTGCATCCTGCTCATCCTGTGGTACTGATCATGCTCTGCATTGGACCCCTGACCATACTGAAAACATCTGTCTCACGAGACATTGCAATGTATCCTCTTATGGGATGGCTATAGTGATTTCATTTACAAAGCAATCTGAGCCTGGAGACCTCCTGTGTTTCTGCCTTGATCTTCGGAGCAGCAAAGCTTCAGAGCAGGATAGAAAGGTAAGTATCTGTGAACTAAGAGAATAGAAACTTAGTTGCTACAACAAGGAGATGTGAGATGTGGCAGGAGAGAGCAGAACAGCTGTGATGTTGCCAGAGGAGTGGACAGGTATGTTTGTCTTTTGCATCTTCTATTACTTTTGGACATGGTCCATCTTGTTTACTGTGTGTATTGATGTCTGTTGGTTATGGAAAGATTAAACACAATGCAGTATCTCTTCGTTCACCCCAGTGGTCATGGAGATGAGCTACTGCTTTTTGTTAAGTGCAGTGAGATAGCTGGAGACTGTCCAACACAAAGACCAGGGAACAAAGACTCATTTAGTCCGTGAAGACTATTCTTTGCTGAAATATCAGTGTACTTTCCTGTACTACTGAAGCAATGTTTCTTGCAGAGCTCTACAGTGCACTACAGTCTGAAAAACAAGGTGTTCTGGTCTAGGCCTCTTGCATGCTGTAACAGAGAAGCAGGGACTACACAGATGGTCAATTGATATCTGTTCAGGATGTGCCTTATGGCAGTGCAGAATAGGTTTTTTTCACTCTTTCTAGCTATTGATCTTTGTTAGAGACAGAAAGCGTGCTGGGATTGTTTTAATCAGCTTTTGTTTGTTCCTGCAAACAACAAAAGGGAACTGTTGGGAGCTGTATTCAGTGTTGGCAGTGAAGATCTCACTCTTTTTTTCCCCACTGTCTTCTTCAATTTGCCAGCTAGTAGTAGCATATAGAGAACTGCCATCTGCCTTCTCACACAAGTGTCCTGAACCCTTTTGGCAAGCCTGCACCCAGAAGTGTATTCAATCTGTTACTAGCACCGTGTAGATAGCATAGTATGTTGCTGAGTTATAGCTACAACACCCTGTGAAAAGCTATTTTAACTGTAGGAAAATTAATTCAGATTCTGTCTCACAAATGTAATTCTCGAATGTAGCTAGGGAAATGGAAGGCTGGACAGAAAAGCAGAAACTGAAATGTTTGACTGGAAGGATTACTCTACCCATGAGATTATTACCTGTGTCCTTCCTGGCTGGACACCCCAAGACTCTTCTTCCCTGATTATCCATTGCCATTTTGCTTCCTTTCCAAGGAGATGAATGGCTTGGTCCTTCTGCTACCCCTCCCTGCCACTGAGGAGCAGCAGTGAACATGGGCTAGTAAGACAGACCCATCTCTAAGGGGTTTGCTAGGGTTAGTCCATGTGTGGCTCTGACATACTCCAAGTGCCACGTATGAGCTGTGCAAGTTTTCTAGCTCAGCCCTTTGCAGCTCCCCCTCCTTGGTTTTGGGTTTTATCATCTCCCCCCCCCACCCCCCCCTTAACTTGCAAGGAAGCCCTTCAAGCTGATGGGCAGCAGAGGCAGCCCAGAAGGAACAATCACCAGATTGCAGCTTGTAAACCAAAACCTCCCCAGGGGCTGCTGCTAAAAGGAGATTAGAGAATTCCTATGCCAATTGGTATCTGAATTTCCCCCTACTCTGCATTGCAGCCACAAAAATTCTGGCCTGTCAGCATGGTAGTGTAGTTGTACCATATATATTTACTCCCTCCTTGGGGAGACAGCAGGGAAGCATGGGCAGAGAACTGTAAAGGGCACAGTAGTGCTGCAGAACCGATCAGAGCTGTGTCTCCATGATCACACCAATGACAGGTCAAGGAGGCCCAGAGAAATGAAAGGGATAAAGCTAAGCATTAAGAAGTGGCTCTATCAGAGCATGTGTGCCCCAACCAAATGTCACAGAGGCTGGTGGGCTCCCTCCACAGACCCACCCTTGCTAACCTCTAGCCAACTGGTGATGGTACAGGAAGGGTTGTTTACAGTTTATTGAGATGTTTGAGATTACATGTTATGGCAGCCTGATGTGAGGTATACGGAAGCGGCCACTGTTGTGAAGGGCTTGATGGAAGAGCTGAATTCTGATCTGACCATGAAGAGTCCTGGGCACAAGTGATTAGGATCAGGAATTGGGAGGGGACCAGGAGGAACCTGTGTGGTCTCCAGAACATGACTTTCAGTAGTCATGGTTTGGACAGTCTTAAGAGGCAACCTTCTGAGTCTCATGTGGCATTCAAGCACTGGGGACTTTTACCTTTGGGAGTATCTATGGCTGAAAGAGCCCAAACTTTTTAGAACAGCAAATGGATTTCTTGCCTGGGCAACAACTCTGAGCTTTTTATGAGCATCTCCAATGTTCATGGTAAATCAGAAGGAGTATGTTTTTTACCTGTGTGTACAAGTCTGTACTGGCAGATCATACGTATGCGAATGGACATAAGACATTTTTCAGCTGTGGCAGCTGCACTGCCCTGGTTTTTCAACAGTGCTGTTGGAAATGTTTCATGTTTTAAGGGAGCTTTATATGAATCTCTCAAAAGCAGATGCCAGAGGTGATGTGTACATGTCTGAAGGACTAGGGTGGCACAGGGCACATAGACACCAGGCACAGTTTGAGGGTACCAAGGAATTTCCATTCTGGGTCTTTCTGGCTGACCTAAATTCTGTCTGTTCCTTTGAAGAGACATTTTGGAAAGGGGAAAGATTTTTAGACTGACTGAGTATGCCACAGCAGTAGCAATTTAAATACAGCAAACCATCTAACCCTCCAACAAACAACTTGCTTGTGAAAAAAGGAGCATCTTCCCCCCCTCCCCCCCAATATTTATTTTTTACAATGTTTTTGAGATTATTACTTTTTAAGTCTTGGCAGGTGAGGCCTGGGCCATGTTCAGGCCATCGTGCAGAATGCTCTAAAGCAGCTCACAAACCACAACAGACAAGGGGTGTAACAGTCCTCAGGCCCAATATTCAGGTACCCACAGACATTGCTCCTGCCCTGACCCAGAAACCATCTCGCAGAAACTCCAGGAAGGGGAAAAGAGCTGAATGGAGGCATCACTCCCTCTGAAAATGGTCTCAGCACCCTCTTTCTTTGTATTTGCAGGCTGGCTGGGAGCTACAGTTTGCTTTTAGACACCAATAGCCAGGATCTGAAACTGAACTTCCAAGTTTGACGGGCACAGAGTTTCAGTTGCAGGACTCCTGGATCACAGTCTAAGTGTTCTTTCTGAGCATTTTTTCTCTCAGCAGCTTCTCTTCTTGGTGCATTTTCTTTCTCTGAAGAAACTTTCAGGGTTTCCTCCTACAGAGGAAACCTTTAAATCACCAGGCCATTGGGGAGGGCTGAGGCCCTACTATTGTGAAAGCCAGAACAGAAAACATATCCCCATTTCCATTTCCCCTTGCACCTGCTCTTTCTCATTCCCATACTTTCCCTGCTCAGCTACTGAGCACTCAAATCCTCCTCTTCTGCACGAGCTGTCCAGCCACTTTGGAGTGTGTGGCCTTTGTGTCACCAAGGTAATTCCCAGAAGGAACATGACATTGCCAACAAGACCAAGAAATGTTCCAGAAGAGATCCCTAAGGGCTGCCAAACCCTAAGCCACAGGGTTTGGCTCTCAGCCCTCAGCATGTGTAGTCTCTGACCCACAGTTCCTTTTGTGTTAGCCTGGGAGCAGGAGAGTGGGTGCTGACAGTCTCTCTCTTGGCTTTGGGCGGGCCACGGTGCCTTTCAGCTGCACTTGCAGGATTTCACCACCATGTTGGAGAGCTGCTCCACCTTGGGGGTCCTCCCAACATAGTACAAGATGGTGAGTGGCTCCAGGTCCTGGGGAACACAGCAAGGAGAAGCGGATGCCTCAGGGTTCAGCGTGTTGTATAAGCCCAGCACCTGCAGAAACAAAGTAAATGTGGTGAGATAAAGTCAGGAATACATGTAAGCTGGTTGAAGATAGCAAGCAAAGCCAAGAGGTCTCTAGGTGTTTGCACTATGCTCATCAGAGGGTATTTCCCTCAGACAACCAGTACTCCCCTCCTCAATACTTCCTGATTATGGTCTGCTTCTAAAGGGTCTCACTTGCCCTGGCCTGACTCTTAAGACATTTTTCAATTGTAATAGCCTTGCTCTGTGGTTGATGCGTAAGGGTTGAAGAAGTGCAAGTATTGTCTCCTTTCATCTCTAACTTAGCATGGTGAATAGTGTCACAATTTTTACTTCTAACAAGGCTGGGTGTAACCAGCCTCAGGCCATGTTGTCTTGGGTTCTGTTACAGAAACCAGAAGAAAGAACATCAATACTGCTTATTTCAACCAGCATCTCTAGATAGCACTGCATGGGTGCCAATCCTCTTGTGTATCTTCAGTTCCCACGCAGCTTTGAACTGTCTGATGTTTTCTCCTTCCGCTCCGTTCTCCAAGTCAGTACAATATAAAGCTGGAGCCAGGAGAGTGTCCTGTGGGATCCCACTGGATTCCTCCTCCCAGCTGGCCCTAACCGACAGATGATTGTACACTTCAGCCACACAACCACTACAGAACAGTTGCCACGTTTCTTGCCAGAAGTGGCCACTTCTCAGCAGTAGGCAATTTCTTGAGTTGTGGGGCCAAAACATAATCTCACCTGCACTACTGTGGTCTCATTAGTGCTTTTCTGGTATAAATGACAGGGTTGGGTACATTGTCTTTTTAATTACTTTATCTTTGGGGGTAAGAAATGTTAAGGAAACATTCTGTTCTATCATCCAGATCCATCTAATCACAGTCATTCTGGTAGCAGCAATCTGGGATACTGAGCAAAGTACCCCTGGCTGTACTACAGGGGTACCACATGCTCTGGGGCTGCTCTACCCAACAGACAGTAGGTTAAAGAGTGGTGAGGAATCTTTTCACCATGTTTTTCCTAAGTGGTGCTAGCAAGCTGTCAGCAGCTACATTGTTCTAAAGGTTTCTTGGATCGTTCAGCTGACCTTAACGCTTGATCGTTTCCTTTCTCGCTCAAGAAAGGAAAGAACATTAGGAACATTCTAAAATCTCCTTTCTCTCACACTGATTCAGTCCAGTTATCTAGTAGAGAACTTCTCAGGACAACCAGATGGTAAAGCTACATGCCCATTACCCTTTCTAAGCTGTTCATTCCCCTGCTTGGTCTTGTGCTTAATACCCAGCATCTGTTCACTCCTTCATTCCCACAGATTGTTCCTGCTGATACAGTCCTTGAGTTCCAGTGAGCCTTGCTGCTGTGCAAACTCTCAAGAAAATGTTAGCATCCTTTCTGCAGTATCATCCAGTTATCTGTTCTTCAGATCAATCTACTTTTTCTAGTCATTTTTTTTTTTGGTGAATTCTGAAGCTAAGCTGCTAGTGAGCTGCTGCATTGTCTGGATTCCTGCCTTTTCCCTTCTGTGGACAGAAGCACAGGATTTTCCTCTGGCTTTTCTTGCCTCAGCAATGGAGTGTCTTCTCCTTAGTCTGTCTTCTCCCCATGGTACTTCTCCCATGTCTGTGCTTTTCTATTGCTTTTATTTTCTTCCACTCTAGACAGTAGCAGGCTCAGGTAGTGTTCTTCCCAAAGACTGCCTAGTGTACTCATGTTAAACAGAGTTATGCCTAGGTTGCCTAAGGACGTTTGCTTTCTGCCAGTTTTTACTTGTGAATCTCACTGCCTAGGTTTCTCCCTGCCATAGGTCAGATGAGATTTCTACAGCTGCCTGTGCAGAAAGGAGAACTTACGGTGTAGGTATGTTCACTTTTGGATGTGGACACAGATTTCCCTTCACTTTCAGGCTACAGCTGCCCCTGTGGTGGCAGATGGCAGCTGTGTGCCATGGCACAACAGTTTTGCATGACAACCTGTCACAGAGTGTAGAAAAATCCTCTCTCCAGTGCAAACTCCAGGAGAAATTTAGGCAGAAGTTAATTACCACAGTTGATGTTTGATGTGAACAATTCAGTTGATACTCTGGCCATTACCAAGTAAGTACCCTAAGGCCATCAGTCCTGCTATTTCACATCTTATCCGAGACAGCATCCTCCTCCTCAACATTTGGCTGGAACCAATGACTCAGTATTGATTCCAAAGGAAGCACATTTTCCCTGCTGAACCACCTAGGCAGTTTCCTTGACCATTTTTTTACAAGTATTGATCCAAACTGCTTTTGCTGCTTTGAAGAGACCAGGTGTTGATCACTTGGGGAGATAGGGGGAATTAAGAGCCACAAGCCCTGACAGGATGTACCGTGCTGTGAGTGGTGTCTGCGCTGCGGAGGTATGGACAAGGGCCCGAACAAAAGTTAGCAAAGTAGCCCTTAGGCTCGTGGACCCATTTCCAGCCAAGGTCCTGTCGGAAGTCGATGTACAGAGAACGCACACAGCAGTTCTCCTCCAGGTTCCTGAAACACAGTATTAAAACACAGTGAATCTAAAGGGAGGTTTTATATGTGACTGTATGATGTAGCTTCCTGAGCAGAACTTGTACCAGCAGTGCCCAATGGGATGTGGTGTTTGCCTACACCACATTCAGACCAGCAGCACAGGCAAGCAGTGGTGGGCAGCTCAGCAGCCTGGCACTGTTCATGCCTGCTGGCAGGCAGCTTGACCACTGGCCCAGGGAGGCGGCACCCCACTTGCCCACAGCAGCACCTGGCTGCTCTCCGGCACCTGGAGCTAGCAGGGTGCTGCCATGGGTCCCTGCCCAAGCTGTGCTCCAGGAAACTGCTTGCAAGTTTACTTCAATCCAGTGGCTCAGCCAGAAGCACGAAGCAACTGCTGTACTGGCCAGCATCCCCTTCTTGGATACCACAAGAAGCAGCTGGCTGAACTGTGCTCTTCATGTGGCCCCTGTTGCTCCATGGTGACCCACAAACCCCTTGGAGGCCTCTGCCTTTCCCAGTGGCATGAAATCTCACCAGGCTTGCCCACCTCAGGCATGGGAGGCACCTCATCACTCCAGGCAGGATTCTCACTTACTGGAAACAGTAGTTGGTATCCAAGGCCCGTTTCTTTCTCTGGCCTCCCAATCCTGGGCTCTCCAGCCGATGGGGGGGTAACATCATCAAGATGAGGTGGGGATTATGCAAGTCTTTCTGCTTCTTCAGGCGCCCCAAGTCCCCACGGCCATAGTCGTCCTCACTGTCAATGCCTTCAGAGGAAAAGAGGATCCACAAAGAAGAAATCAGTGTGGAAGTGGAGGCTGCAACAAGACTTTTCTCATGCCTGCCCTTAAACCAGAATGAAAGGGATTCAGGCACTACATCCACTCTCTCTGGGAACTTCTTCCCTCACAGGGACCCCTTTAGTCCTGGTGAATCTGACTGCTGCAGGCCTGAAATAGAGGTTTATGGGCCACCTGTTTTACCATTTGCAAACTCGTGGTGGGGCCATTAATCCATCCCACTCACTCCTGGCTTCAGTCCCAGGACAGGCAGGAAGATGAATGGTTTAAAGAAGATGTCAGATCATTGGCACTCTGTGGAACAGCCTCAGAAATGGAGTCAGTGGGGGTCAGTGGCTGCAGCCCAGGGCTGCAAGCCAGGAGGTTGCTAGTTCTTAGGCCATCCAAGCCACTGACTCTCTGGGCCACCTCACAAAGGATGCCTGACTTCTTTGTGTTTCCGTCACCCTCACTGGAAAGCAGAGCCTCCATAGAAATCTGAGAAGGCATCAAGTTGCACTTCCTGGAGAGATGTTGAAATACAAAATTACTCCTTTCTGCAGACACTCCTGCAAACCTACCCAGCCTGCGCTTAATTTCTTCCATTTCGAACCTATGTACAAAATAGGTGTACCCATATAATCAATATGCAAACCCTGATGCATATGCCTGAAGACAAAAGTTATGCAATTTATAATGCTGAAATATGCAAAGCAAGACCTTGTTTTTCAGTTTAGATACTCCAGGTTTCCCCTACCCCAACAGCCTCTCATAACCCAGCTCTTTATCACCTTTGAACTTGATCTCCAAGACTTCGTGCAAATTCTCCAGGATGTCCCCATTGGGCTGAAAAGTGTGGCAAGGACAGTGTATGCTGATTTCCAGGCCAAGGTTGGACTCTGCAAAGAAGACGACTCTGTGAGAAACAGTCTTCCACAGCTGGGACAGCTCCTGGTGCAGGGAAGTTTCGCTGAGGGCACTTACTGTGGTAACTCCTAGACTGCAGGTCAATCTCAAATTCAAGGATGCTATCAGAGTTGGGGACAGAAGCTGCCTTGGAAAGGAAAGCAGAATCTTGTGGCTTCACCTGTGCAAAAAGCTCTGCTCTTGCTAAAGGGTGCTCTCACTCCTGCACAGGTGAGAAGGGTGCTCCTGGTTATGTTTTTTAGGCTATTTAGCATCCAAAAGCATTTGTGAGCTTCAAAGAGTTCCATTGGAACACAAGTATTTTGAAGAGCTGGCTTGCGGTGTCTGTGTTAAAGCAGTTTTGCCACCCTTGGTACCTGTCTACTCTCTGGCTTCTGGTTAGTGTCTGGAGATGTGAAAATGAGTGGGTTGGATATGGACAAGTAATTTCACTGGAAGCATTCTTCTCAGCAGCTGCAGCCTCCTGTTGAACTGCTAGCGGTCTAAGTCACACACACTTTCCAGAGGCAAGTCTATTTTCATAATAACTTCCTGGACCAGTCATGCTGTGTGGGCCTGACTAAGGGAACATAAGACTCTTATGAAAGCTTCCTTTTTATGTTGTGCCATGAATTAAAACATCTGGCTCCCCCGGGCACTGACGAGGTGCCTAGCACCTTTTTTCTCAAGCACTGTATACTCTGTGATGTCTTGTCAGCTAGCGTGCCTGCCCACAGCTCACTGCAGTGCCAGCCCTGAACTCTAGCCATCAGGACACAACTTAGATTGCTTGATAAAGGAGGAGCTTACAAGCTCGCATCTTACCCTTCCAGGGAGCAGCTGCTTGCCAGCACCTGCATTCCAGTTTGCAGTGGCACCTCGCTTCTATCTGCAATGCCAGTCCAGCTGTGAGTCATGGTGCCTAAGCTCCAGCTGTAAATGGGGTCACTGTTCTTGGGGGGAGCTGCCTGTAAGTATCTGTTAGGCTGCCCAGTGGTGGCAGAGGTATGTTCTCTGCAGTGCTAAAACCTCCGTCTGTCTAGGTGTGTCAGGCTCTGATATTTCCTCACCTTTATACATGACAAGCTATAAACAGCTAAAGAAACTGGGATTCCTGCTGTTTTTCTCCCTGTTATATTTGCTGTGTTCCAAATGAAAATTAAACCAGAGCAAGTCTACTTTTTATGTATTACAGATCATAGTTTAGACAAGCAGACGGGTCCCCTCTGGACTCAGAACTGAAGAACAAAAAGAAGTTCCAGCATGTCTCAGTGAAAACAATTTCCTCCTCAAGAGGATGAATCCTCATTGTGACTCAGCCCACAGAGCTACACAGTGGGGACTCCAGGACAGAGCTGGTAATCTAGCATATGTCACGCACTGAGGTGGCTCTCTGGGGGAAGGTTTGTTCTCAGACTGAAAGGAGCTGCTCTCTATGTGATCCAAGCTCCTTGCAGAAAGGGGAGCAGAGCAATATTCCTGTCAACACTGATCCACATTTCTATGGATGCCACAACAAACGGTCCAGCTAAGACCCCTACCTCTATGCAGAAGCCACTCACGCACAGTCTCAGTGACATCGAAGGACAGCCACTCAGGGGAGCCTCGTGTCTGTACATTTCTGCCACTGAGGTAGCGCTGCTTTGCTATGTGCTCATCCGGCCGAAGGATCTGCGCAAAAAGGAGTGGTAGAGAGAATCAGACAGTGTTGCGCACACGGAAGGCAGAGCCTTGGGTCTTTAGTTTTTCCACAGCTTGCTAAAACCTAATTCAGAAGATGGGTCCTGGCAAATGAGACACCAGGAACACGCTGGCACAGGTGAGAGGCCATACTTCACAACCAAGCTGGACGCCAGAGTTGCCCAGCAGTGGGCAATACAGCATCTTGCCACAGGCCCAGCAAGTCTACTGAGTCCTACACTGTGGTGTTTTCAGGTGTCCTACCCTCTTCAACTCCTATCAAACCACACCCGCGTTGATCAGGTTTGGAGGCCTCTCTTCCTGCTTCCAAACAGCCACAGCCTGTGCAAAGTGTTCCTTCCTGCAGGACCCCAAGTTCACTGCACAGAGCACTGAACCTAAGGAGAAGCTCTGGGATTGCTTCTTTCTCAGTTGTGTCATCTGGAGGAGAACTGCTCTGACCTTTGAAGCTTAATTCCAGGAAGCCCTCAAAAGCTACCAGCCATAGGGCAATTACAGCTGTGCTTTTACTGCAGAGCAGACAGACATTATTAGCCTGTGGGAATGTGCCAGGGAATGTGCCACCTGGATGCTGGACTGTACCATTAGCTGGGTAGTCCCGGCCAACCTAAGACCACTCTGAAACCTGAATCCGACCTTATTCTGCCAGGGGAGTCCATGAGTTCAGACCAATCTCCAGGTAAGTACTGGCACTATGAATGGTGCCCCTGAGGAGCTGCTGCTGAAGGAACTTTGAAAGCAAGCATTGTTTTTCCAGTAAATCAGTGACAAGACAGCGAGCTCCACCCGTTGGATTAGCACCAACTGTACTGCACAAAGGAACAAAACTGCCAGGGGGCCTAGGCAGCAGATGGGACACAAAGGTCAGGACTGCTCCAGTGGTCAGGGGTTCCCCTTTCAACCCCCATCTCAGCACAGCAAAAGCTGCAGTGGGCCCCATGCCAGAGTGCCCAGAGCAGCCAGCCAGTGTGAGTGGGGAAAGGACAGCATCACACTGTAAAAGGAAAGAAAGGTGACTGTATCACTGCCTATGCTGGAAGAAGCCTGAGGTACAGCATGCGGTCTCCCATGTCTTCTGTGGCCCTGCCACATATCAACTGACAGGCATAAAGGAGCCAAGCTACAATGGGCTCAGGCACAAGGGAAGGTGAGAAGAATACTCACCTGGAACAGCTCAATGCGCTGCTCACTGCGTTTGGAACTTGGGTTGGGCACACGCAGCACCCGAAACTCGGCCCGGAACAAGTTAGTGCTGTTCTTCTCTGCCGAGGACACATTAAAGCGGAACACGTTGGAGGTGACACCTTTTGGACAAATGCCCAACTCATCTAGGAGAAAGAAAGATGGAAGGACTGAGAACCATAGGGCACAGGGGCAGGCTCTCAAATATTTAAACAGTATTTGCAGCTAGTGGGGCCCATCTGCAACGGGGATGATGGTGTGACTGATCATCCTGGAGACATGGAAGCCAGGGTGATCCCATTGCCATTGATTCCTAGTTTTACAAACCCTGTCATTGTCTCCTATAGTGAGAGCCAGCCAAGTGTCCACAGAGCATGCGGTGTGGAAGATATTTCAGGGCAGTGACCATTGAGTGTGTACTGAAAGAACTGAGTTTTAAGATCAGTTCTAACTCATAACCTGGAGAAGGAATTCATGAATAGTACTAGCTAGCTTTTCAAGGGCAGAGTAACAGTGATGAGAGGCCTGTGGAGATCGGACACACGAACAGGAAATGTTCTGTGTGTCTATGTATGCCTGCTGAACAAAAAAATACATTTCAGAGATGCCGCAGAAAAGAGCAGGTAAAAGCTATGAGGTCCGAAACAGAGTCTTCAAGAGAAAATAAGCTTCTCTTCAATGGGACCATTTTGGTCCCATGGAAAAATCTTTGTTGTTCCTCTCCTATTGACCTCGGTTAGTCTTCCAAAGCTCTAGCATCATTAAGGCTTCCTGCAGACAAGACACAGCAGTTCCTGCTCTACGCCCACATGCAGGTTTGTTTGCAGCCCTCTTGTATGAGCTCTGACTGTTGTCCAGTGCTACATGAGGCTCCTGTCAGCTGATAGTTGTTGTTTTTTTAACAAAAAAAAAACCCAAACAGAAAGAAAAACAATCCCCTGCTCTCAGCCACAGTTCCAGCCGGTGACAAATAGGCTGGAAACCCCAACTGAAGCAACATCCCAGCTGATCCCTGAAGCTGGCCCCTCTCTGCACAAACACTACTGTCTCTCAGGGGAAACAGCACCTAACCACCAAGGTTCACGTCCCATGCCAGGTTCTGGTTTGAGCCACACTGATGTATTTCCAGAGTCATGTCCATGAAGATGAAGGTTTCTTTCTTGCGCCAAACTCAGATTCAGCAAGCTGGAGGCTGGCGGTTTACAAAGATGTATTCTTTGGGAGCTAAAGCTCACACTGGGCTTTAATGGTGGGTGAGGGAGGGGGTGGGTTGTAATTTGTACCACTGAATGAACAGCTTCCCATACAGGGAAGTCTCTGGCTGCTATTGAAGAGACAGGTGTTAAGCAGTTCCAAGAGACCAGACCCCCCTGCAGCCATGAGCTGATATGCTCAGCTCAACAACCCTGCAGTGCGAAGAGTACACAAAGCCATGTGAGGATGCCCACTGTGGGGACTCCACCACTGTGACAGTTCTAGGTTTTATGCCACAGAAAAGCACAGCAGAAAACCCAAACTCTGATCTCATGAACTGCCCAAAGGCTTCCTAGCTGAAGCCTAACACTGGTAACTGTTCTGCATCCTAGACTTAGGTAGATACTGTGCTCTAATACCCCCCCTTAAGCTGTTTTGCAGTCCTAGCCCTATTAATAGTGCTGTTAATAGCCTGCCCTTCCATTTCATACCTGGCTGCCTGTCCATAAGGGATGTGCCAGTAATGCCTTAATCAGAAATGCCTTTCTAGATCAGATCAGTGGTCAGCCTAGCCCAGTATGTGTTTGCAGCAGTAGTGCTCTATCTGACAATCTGTTCAGAGGCTGCAGATCCAGTCCCACATCACAGTGCAGATGAGAGACAAATTTTTGTTTATCCTTACAATTTATGGCTGTTAGGCAGCCATGGTGGTAAGAGATTACTGTATCTGCTGTATTTTCCCTGCTGTCCCCATATTGCCTTCTGCCTACTTACTTCACCAGCAAGGTGCTGGTGTCTTGGGAGACCTTCCTAGTCGAAACAGTAATAGCTGTCTTCCGTAAGAAATTTCATGTTCCCTTCATACCCTGTGAACAAGCCCTTTGTGATGGTGAGATGGACATGCATTCTGTGTTTCACTGTGAACACTGTGTGGTTCGTGCCTGCTTCTCGCAGCAGTGTGTCCAGGATACAGGTTGCACACCCAGGAAGCTGACTGCTTTGGGGCAGAGCACTTTCTGCAAGAGGGCACACATAAAGGAGGGGATTTTGTCAGGGAACTTGGTTCAGTCCCAGCCCAGGTGTGTTAATCACACTGGAATCCGGATGTGCCCACCTTCCACCTACCAGCATGGAGCAAAGCCTGGAGGCAGTACTCCTGCAGGCTCTTAAGGTCTACATCACTCAGTGGCAGTAACAGAGCCTGGAGACAGGGCATCTGTGACACCCTGTGTACCCATGCCAGGCTCACATGACGGGATGTATCCTCACCGTCAGACCCTGCTATTAGTGTGGAACCCAGACAGCCCAGAGCTGTTGACTGCACAAATGATGAGACCAGTAGCCTCTTAGTGTGGGCAACGTATTATAGAGAGCAGGTTCGTTTGGGATCTTCCCTTTTCCTACTACTGCTTTCAGTGAGGTGCAGCTTCCCCATGTGCTGCCCATTCTACACAGCTGCTGTTCCTGGCAAGCCCCAAGAAGGCTGACGGCTGTGCCATCAGAGTTTGATGTCAAGAGCAGGCTGTCTGTGAGCAGATATTGCTTCACTCTATAGTACACCACTGCTACTTCAAGGTGTTCCATGCCAAAGCTGAGTAACTTTGGATTAAAAAATATTGGTTCTTCTGGAACTTTGCAGGTGGCAGGTTTGGAGGGAAGAGATGCTTGGCCCCAGTGACCCATGGCTTTGATTGCCTTGTTTCTCAAGCTGGCTTGGAAAATGGCATGTTTTCCCTCAGGAAGGTCAGCAAACCCATTTGCAGGACCACTGCAGATGCTCTCTGAATTTAAACCTAAACAAATCAGTGCTTAAGGGGGTCTGAACCCCCATGTGTTTTAGGAGGACCTTGAACTGAATGGCTGGTCAAGACAGAGTTATTCTCTGAAAGAAAGTCCCCTGTAATTCAGGAAATGAGCCTGAGAGGCACAGCAGAAAAACCATTCTGTAAGTCACCAAACAGCTTAAAGTAGGGATGGGGAACCTGGTCCTGAATATCCTTCCTTCCTAGAAGGATGGGGCTCTCCACGCTGCTATTTTTGCTCCTCAGCTTTCCTGACATTTGGGCCTGAAGTCTTTGAGAAGGATGTGTTATCTGAGCCAGTGAGCTGCTTGACTAATAGTTTGGAGCTAGAACAGTTCGTGTGTATGTGAGTGTGCGTGCACACACGCTTCAGACTTGTCCGTCTCGTCCTCGAAGTTCCCTCAATGGAGCAGTCCTTCCCTTCCCCCCAGAGGAGGCTGCCCCTGGCTCAGCGCGTGCTCTGAGATCACCACCTGGCACAGGGACAGAGCCATGGGAAAGTTGAACATCGGCCACTTCTGAAGACACGGGGCCAGATTCAGCCGTGGTGCAAGCGATGAAACTCCCCAGGTTTCAAAAAGAGCGCATCTCCCGACACCACAGACTGCCCGCAGCGCATCTCTCCTGCTGTGACCCAACTCCAAAGTTTCCTCTTTCTCTGGTGTTAGCATCTGTGCTGCCCACTCCCAGGAATTCAACCTCAGCACTACTTGGTCTTTTGAACCTGCTGCTCGCTCAGCATCTTGCCCAGTGTCCTACAGGGACAGGTTCATTCATTTCCATAGGAATCTTCCCCGACGCACAGTCCCTCCTCACTGCTCCTTCTCATGCACATCTTCATTCCTCTTCCCCCTCTGCTTTATCCAGATCCACTCCTCTGACTTCACTTCCCGCTGCTGTGCTTTCCCCGCTTCCTTCCCCAGCACACACTGGTTCACAGTGAGGCTGTGCTGTTTTTCACAGACACTTGGTTGCCCCACGTATTTTTAGAATTTCCCAAACGACACTTCAGTAGGTCAAAAATGCTGAGATACGGGTAAGCTGCTGTACTCTGTGCACCTTCTGTTCCTCGGGTCTTGGTGTCTCCTGAGCTAAGAGCTAATCCTATAACCATATGGAGTGCAGTCTGTTAGAGATTAAGTGAAATTTGTTGCATTACCACACTGTAACTCTCATTCCAGCTCATCGTATGTCAAGATTAACATAAACGTGGCAGCGTAAATGCATTCTGAGGCTGCCTGCACCAAGTCACAGCTCCTCCCCAGAACTGCTAGCATTCAAATCTTGTCCCCAAGACTGCACTACATCATGAGAGGACACCCCAGATAGAGGTATGGCTGCACGCCTGCCAACATCTTCCAATCCTAAGCACAGACTGAAGGGTTTGCTTCTGCCTACATGTGCTCAGCATCTGCAGTCTGCTTGGGGATCATGTCTGCTCAGTCTCTGTCTTTGCATCTGCATCTGCTCAGCTTTTGCACCTGAATCTGTTTAGTGTCCGCATCTGGGCCTGCTCATCATCTGTTCCACACCTGCTCAACATCTGTCATGTTTCGTTAGTGCCTGTGTTCTCTTGGGGGTCCCCTTGGCATCACTGTCTGCTCTGCACCTGCTCGGCATTCCTGTTATCTTCTACTCACTCTCTGAAGCCTCACATTACCTGAGTAACACCCTCGACAGGGTAACTCCAGTCAGCAGCCTCTTCAGAAAGTGGCCCCCCCACCCCCCGGACAGTGCCAGTGCCGCACAGACCGAGCAAGTTGCCAGTATCTGCAGCAGCCGCTGGAGCTTCAGCAGGGAGGAGTCCGTCTCTACCTGCCCTTCACCAAACACGAGACGCGTACCCTCTCCCAGCCCAGTGCGCAGCGTTCACTCCACACTCACGCTGCATCCCACCGCCGCACGCCGCACATGTCCGGGCTCCACGCACTGGCTGGCCCCGCCGTTCCCGCCTGAAGCCTGGACCGATGCTGCCCCCGGACCCGCAACCTGCGCAGGGGCAGCTCCCGCCCTCAGCCCCGCGCCGTCCTGCCGGTGCTCCGCGCCCGCCGCCCCGGGGCTCCCTCGCCTGGCACGGGCAGCACCGTGCACCCCCGTCCGCGCTTGCCCCCGCGGGGAGGCGGAGAAGCTTCCCACCCCCCACCCCCCCAGCGGTCCCCTTCCTTCTTCGCGCTCCCGCCCCGCCGGGAACGCGGCCCCTCTCGCGGGGGCCCGGCGCCCCTCGGCTCCCCCCTCCTCCCGCAGCCGGGATCCCGGGCAGGCTGCCTCGCGGGCGCGGCACCCCGGCCGTCGCGGGGGGAGCGCAGCACTTACTGTGCTCGGGGAGGCCCTGGATCATGTCAAATTTATGGATCTCTTTGGCATAGTATTCGGATTCGGTGTTGTCCTGCGAGCAGCTCTCCTCCTTCTCCTCCTCCATCTCTTCCAGCAGCTCTCGGGTGCTGTTATAGAGGGCTAGGATCTGGTAGGGCACATGGGCCGGCCCCACGGTCTCCGGCGGACTGGTGAGCCGCAGCTTGCTCAGGATCTGGCCCCGGATGGCTTCAACTCTCTTTTTCTTGATGTGGTCCAGATCCAAGGTGGTGCAAGAGGACAGCGAGAGGCTCACAGTGGCAAAGCTCAGCAGGCAGAGCAGCACCAGAGCCCTTTGCACGTACATCTTCATGTGTGAGGGGCCGGCAGCGGGGGCCCCCGGGAGCGGTCCCCGGGCGGCAGCGAGCGGGCGCGGGGGACCGGGCAGTGTGCTGGCAGCAGCCTCCCCAGATCCCGCAGGCTGAGGTTTGGCGAGGAGGTGCATGAACTCACTGCGCCGTGCGCGACTCAGGACTTCCAGGAAGAGCTGGCAGCGCTCCGCAAGGAGAACCAGCAGGCGCCGTGCCTCGCCGCGCTGGGCTCCTTCCCCATGCGCCGCCCCGCGTCCCGCGGAGCCGGGGGCACCCCGCCGCCGCACGTGTCAGCGGCCCGCGCCGCCCCGCCGCCGCGGGGGGAGCGCCGCGCCCGCCCCTCTCGCTGCACCATTCATCCCCGCGCCGGGCCCCGTGTCCTACATCGCCCGGTGCCTGACGCCCCGCGGCCGGGAGAGCGGCACCGCGGCGCTCCCCGCACAGCCGGGAGCAGCTCCGCCGGGCCGCCCGCTGTGCCCCGGCCGCGCACCGCACCGAGAAGCGCCGCGCCGCTCCGCCCCTCCCCTTCCGCGCACACTGCGTCTCCCGCGGCCTCGCCGCTTAAATTTTATACCTCCCTCCCATGACGTCCCCGGGACGGGGCTCGGACGGGGGAGGGAGCTCGAAGCCCGGCCTTCGCCCGCAGCACCGCGCTGATGGCTTCAGCAGCAGCGCACCCACCGCCGCCCGCCCTCCTCCTCCTCCTCCTCCTCCTCCGCCGCTACCTCCCCCTTCCCCCTGCGGGGCCCCGCTGCCGCCCCCCGCGCTGCCGGCGGCGCCGGGTCCTCGCGCCCCGGGGCCGGGCCCCTCCACTGCGGGGCGGCCCCACGCGTCCTCCGACGTGGCCTCCGCACCGTCGCCGCCGCGGCGTGCGAGCGCCCCCTGCTGGCGATCGCCTCGGCGGGTGCGAGGCGGCGGCGGCGGCGGCCGGGCTCTTCGCGGTGGTCCGGCGAGCGCTGGCGGGCGGCGCGAGGAGGCCCCGCCCGTTTCCAGCTGCGAAATCGCGTTGAAAGCCGCTAAAAATACCCCGAATAGTTTCCTCATGCAGTGCTTTCCGAGGGAGGGAGGGGCCGGGCGGCGGGTGGGCAAGGGTCTGCGGCGGCTCCGTGAGTCCCGGGCCCGAGGCGAGGCAGCGGGCCCGCAGGGTAAAGCCGTGCGGCCCTAGAGACAGGTGGCCGCTGCAGCGCCGAGGAGTTCCCGCCATGGCAGCCCGCTGTGAGGGGAAGGGGCTGCTTCAGAAACCCGCTGCCCTCGGCGGAGAGCTTACTGCGCTCTACAACTACCAGAACGCAGGGTGGAGTGAGGTAGGGTCTGTCCCTCTTCCCAGGCAGCAAGCGGTAGGGCTGGAGGTAGCAACCTCAAGCTGCACCAGGGGCGGTTTTGATGGGATATTAGGAAAAATTTCATCATGGAGAGGGTGGTCAGGCATTGGAACAGGCTGCCCAGAGCAGTGGAGGAATCAACATCCCTGGAAGTGTTCCAACACTGTGTAGATGAGGGACTCCACAATATGGTGGACTTGGCAGTGCTGAGGTAATGGTTGGACTTGATGATCTTCAAGGTCTTTTTCAACCTAGTTGATTCTATGATCCTATGGCTGAGAAAGCACCATCCCAGCTGGGGTTCAGGTCCATGACCTGGGCCTGTACAGGCTCCTCTGTGGGACATGCCCTGACCATGGGCACCCACCACACCAACCTTCCTCCTCCCTGTCCAGGCCTCACCTGTGCCCACTGCCCTGAAGCCCAGGAGCTCCCGGTGCCTGGAGTGAGCTCCCTTCTGCCTTGACCGAGATGCTGCCCCAGGCAGACAGTGACTCCCCATCCACCACCCAGCCCTTCTCCTGAGGCCTGCAGAGGAGCACCTGAGCACCCAGTGTTCTGGGGCTGGATGGTGGCTTTATGGCTTCCCGACTCCGCACAGCTGGGGGCAGTGCTGCCTGTTTTGCCGAAAAAGAAGCCAGGAGGTTCAGGCCCATAGCGCTGCTGGGAAAGGGGCAGCAGGGACAGCGCCTGCAGGGCTGCGGGTAAGGCAGGAGCTGGGCACAGCTGTCTGCAGAAGCAAGTCTTGGGGGCTTCTTGCCCTGGCGAGGTGCGCCCTAGGGGCTGGAAACACCAGCAGGGCTTTGGGGAGCCTTCCTTTGGGGTGTGAGGTTGGGAGAGCCGGGCCAGCTCCTCACTGAAGACACAGAGTGTACAAGAGGTTCAGAGGAAATCCACGGGGCAGCTCAGGGTGCTTGATGCCTGGTGAGCCCGTTCCCTGCAGCTCTGGGGAGACCAGACAGTGAGCTGCTCACAGTTTGTGTGTGCTTTGCTCAGGGAAGAGGAATGAGAGTTCCTTGATGGGGCAGACAAAGATGTAACAAGATCTAATGGCTCCAAGATGATGTCAGACGAACCATGGCTTGGAGTAAGGTGCAAAGTCTGAGGGCTGCTATTAGGTATCCATGGAATATTTTTATGTGGATTGGGATGCATATTTCTAGAGCTCCCCAGGCACTTTTAAAATTAATTCTGGATGCTTTTCTGCTCTGAGACCTCTTCTATCCTGCATCAGGTTGGAGGTCACACTAAATGCAGTAGAACTGATTGCTTTGGACTTCAGCAATCCATTTGCTACAGTGCTGCATGGTGAGTTATTAGTTAAGATGGAGATAAGTACAGGAATTATGAAAGATTATAGAGTTCCCCAGTGGCTGGTCCCGGGCCTCGTTTTCATTAATGATCTTGGCACACCTAAATGGATGTATTAATGAAATTGGCTGCTGATCCAAATTTGGCAGGCATTGGCAATACAGGGGAGGACTGCGATATCCTATAGGAGCAGGTAGGCAATTTTGATGGCTGAGACTGTAGAAGTGGGATAAAACGCAATAGTACAAAATGTAAGGTTATGTTATTGGTAGCTCAGAGCAGACTTTTCTGTTGCAAGTTGGCAGCAGGGACTTACTGCTTGGAAAGAACAGTGGAGAAGGATGTCAGTGTGATGCAGGTTCCAGTATTAGGCTGTTCAATTTCTGCTCTGGGCATCGCTCTCTCTCAGCTAAGGAGGTGGGAAAGCTCCACAGTCTGATGTGCGCTGGAACTGCCGCTGGTGGCTGCAAGCAACAGTCTCTAAGAGGTTGCACATCTTGGACACACTGAAATCCAGCTGGGCTGAGGGAAAGCCCGGCAGGGCTACTGAATGTGTGAGTATTGTAGGAAGTATTTCACACTTGGCAACACTAGCTGGGGTTTGACCGCCTGAACTGGGGCTGATGTAACCCAAACAGCATCTGTTCTCGTGGAGATCAAAAGATGCAAATGTGTGGGCCTTTTCTGCCTATCAAAGCCCCTTCCACCTTCAAGAGGGAGGAACCTCCTGTTTGAAGCTTTGCAATTATTAGAAGATTTTGTCCTGGGACTCACATGAATAACAGAGTATTTGCAGTTGTTTCCCTCCTCCAAAAACCCTTAGAGATGGAGCAAATACTTCGGGGTGTGTGGAGAAAAAAGTTGCAGAAAAATTACACTGACATGCTTAGTGCTGCCACTGTGCTGTTGGAGTGGAGTAGGCTACAGCAGCAATCCTTGCTGAATGCTCTGCTTCCCAGTTGAAGCTTAATGTTTCCAATGAACTGGCCCATGTTGAAATCAGGAGTCTGGCTGTCCGCCTGATGCGAAAACTGGGTGAGGAAGAAAGGCGCAGTGCTGTGTTCCTGCTTGCTATTGGAATTGCCATGCATCCCATAAATCCTACTGCTGCTTAACAAAATGTGCTCTGAATAAGGTGATCCTTGTTTTCTCCCACAGTAGTGCTACCATGTGGGCCTTTCACCACTGCTGTAGCTTTAACTATGTATGTATGCCCTTGCTCTAAAGGTGGCCTAGGACCAAGAGCATGTGGGAGTGCTCAAGTGTGATTGCTTTCCCAGACTCTCTCAGCTTTCTCTCAGATAGGAGGAGGATCAGACACAAGCTCTATTCATAGGTCCAGTCCAGTAATCAACAGCAAACACTAGTGGTGGACCCTGTTAGTCCTATTCTGCATGACCAGGTTTGGGTTGAAATCAGATGGAGAGAGTACATGCTTAGGTGTAAGAACTTGTTTGTGAAAGGAATGCCTGCATAGTTCTCACTTGCTGTTTAGATGAGAGTAGGTGGCAGTGCTGTGATTTACAGTGAGGCAAACTCACTGAATTGAAAAACTGAAACATTAAGTTGAAAAGCTGAACAAGTAAGGCAGACTGAGAGCTGAGAATACACCTGAAACTGGGTAAGAGGAACCTTGGCACCACGGAACTGGACAAGAAAGGAAGCAGGCACAGAAAATGGCTTTACAGCAGCACCAGACATTCATCCTGTTAGCTGTCTCCTCCTCAGTTGAGTGGGGCTGCTCAAGGCTCAAGTGCTGCCTGTGGTATCACCAGTAGGGCAGAAGAGAATTAATCTGTTCAAAAAAGGTAACCCCAATGTAGAAAGCAAGTGTGATGCATTTCAGCCACCTCATGAAATGATGGATGAAAACTTCTGTTTCCATTTTTGCTCTCTGCAAGCAGGCAAAAATGTGTCAGGGTGGGTGACAAATCTGATTCCAATGAGTAGAAGAGTATGGAGAGACTCAAAGCAAAACAGATTTTAGGTTCCATTCTTTCTGCATGTCTGCTATTCTCTCTCATCACGTATCTCTGAAATCAAAAGTCAAAGGTCTGAGGACAAGTTTTGATTCCCCAAATGCCTAAACATTTTCTTTCCTAACGTGGACTTCACACTCCTTCAATTGGCCTGAGATTCCCATCACAGAGGTTGGCAGCAAGCGGCACAGTGTGCCCTGGGGGAAGCTGGGATGTGTTAGTGGGGTGGCGTCTGGGATGGGTACCCTGGGGAATGGTGAGGAGGGACTTGGGGAGTCAGTTCCAAACAAGTGAACCCACTTGTCCTGCTGCGTTGTGGTCTGTCTGTCCAGGGTGGCACCTGGTACTGGTTCCTACCTGGCCTCTGGAAGAACACCAGGCCAGCTCACTCCCTGGGGCCACAGCTGGCAGCGCACTCCTAAACCAAGGGTTCCTGCCCTTCTGCTTCAGCATACACTGCTCTGGGTGCTATCACATTGCTCTTAGGATGCTCTTTTTCCCATCAAGAAGGCCAGCTATAAGTGTGTATTTCTACTCAAGACATTCTGCAGCAGCTACTACAACCTGCGAGCTGTAGTCCCCTCTGCCTCTTGGTATATATGGAGCTGCATTGTTGTGGAAGCTCCTCTGAGAAGCAGATGGGAACTAGGAAATGCAGGGACATATCCCCATGGCCCTGGGGCTAAAGCACAGGGCGGGGTGGAAACTGCCCTCTCTACCTCATGAATACTTGAATCTTAAGAGAAGAACAAAGTATCTGGAAGATCATAACTTCATAGAGGCTAACCAGCCTGGCTTCAAAAAAGGAAAATCACATCTCACTTACCAAATTCCTTGAACATGTCAAGGTTCGTAAAGGGAGATAGTATCTTTTATTAGACCAATTGATGTAGCTGGAAAAAACAGATAAGCTTTCAGGCACAGAAACACTTCTTGTATGTTTTTTTTCCAGCTGTATCAGTTGGTCTAATAAAAACTATTACCTCTGCCCACAAATCTTACTTCACTTAGTCCTTAGATCATCACAGTTGCAGCACAACTACTTGAAAATGTCAGTAAGGAATGGAAAAAGGGAGAATTATACAATTTATTTAGACATCTTAAAGTTCTTCACCCGTTCCATGAGTTTCTACTACAGCTAAGCAGGTACGGAGTGAGATGGAGCGCCTTTAGTGGAAGGTGTTCCTGGACTGCTGAAAACTTTAGGGTGATGCAGTCAATTTTTCTCATGGCACAGTGTTAACAGTGTAGTCTGTGGTGTGCTACAGCTGTTGAGTATAGCAGATGAATAAATGGGTGACACTTAGGCTAATGAGGATGGGTGAGGATCCTAAGGAATGTAAGATACCAGAAAAATAATACAGGCAAATGGACAAAGTACTGGAGAAAGAAATGTTTATTTAACCTGTGGAGCTAAACCCACATGTACTTACAATTAATCTGTGCATCTGTCCAGCCAAGAAAGGGACCAGGGGTTGTTTTATGCAGCTCAGTGGAAATCTCTGCACAACTTAGCTGGAGAGGCACGCGTGTAATGATCGCTGAGCTTATATTTCATCCCTCCACTGAGTGCTCTGGGGACCAGCTGCTCCGTCTGGAAAGCAGTGTTAAAGCTAGAGAGAATTGGGAAGAGCATCAGAAGCAATCAGGAGACTTGGCAAAACCACTCTGTGAGGAGCCAGATCTACAAGGCTGGGATTATCTGCCTTAGTGGGAACTTGACTAATACGGTAAAGAGCTGGAGAAGACAAGAGTGTCAGGCAGTTTTTACCCTGCCCCTACTGCATGTGAAACTAAAAACTGACCAAAGAGTACTTACATGATGCATCGTGCCGAGAAACTGTAGCTCTGCTGTCACTCTTAGGCCAAGGTTTCCAGGCTGCTAACGGGGCTGGATATTTAAATGGTTACCAGGAGCACCGAGCGTGGCAATACACCGCCGGCTAGCTTGGCAGAACACCCAGCCGGTGATGAGGTGTGCAGCCTGCCTGCTGCCTCCGGCTCCTGGGCCAGGCCCCGGGCTGCCGCGAGGGGCCGGGAGAGGCGCCCAGGGCACAGGCCGTGCTCCATGTGCATAGCACCCGGGGCCGGAGCAGTGTTTAAAGGGGCAGGCCTAGCGCAGGCCGGACCCGCGAGGTGGTGTTGACCGGCGGCGCGGGCGCTGAGGGTGGCGGTTGCTGGGGCGGGCTGTCTGCCGGAAGCACCGGCGACGGCGGCGGCTGCGGCGGCGGATGGAGGCTGTGCCGGAGCGAGCGGAGGCGCCACGGCGGGGGCTTGTTGCCGGGGTGAGCGGGCCCGGGCCGCGGCAAGGCCGCTCTGCGGCCAACGGTGCGAGCTGGCTCTTAGTGGTCGCGGTGCTCGAGCGGCCACCTCAGGGCCGGGCTCCGGTCTCTCTGAGAAGGGGGCCCAGGGTCTGTGACCGCGGCCCGCTCGCGTGAGACCAGGACCAGCGCGGCTGAGGCGGGCTCGGGGCCGGCGGTTCCCACAGCGCAGCGGCGGAGGCGGGGAGACGTGTCCGGGCTGCCCGTGGGCATCGCCGCGGGGCTGGGCGGTGGGACCGTGCGGCAAGCAGGGCCGGGGTTGGCTCTGGGGTAACCATACCGCTGCAGTGCTTTGAGCACTACCCAGGGGTATGCGCCTGGTTTCACGGCACAGCGTGACGGCAGAGCTGCTGCTTGCGTTTTTCCCCGCTCTGAAGGGGCTTTTGTCAGTAACCATGTGCCCTTTGCTCCTTCCCGTTTCCTCCTGGTCTACAGGTACTAGAGATGGGCCGTCGGGCCCGGCAGGAGTTTTTTCCAGATGAAAATCCCATCAGGAATAGTTCCCAGTCTGCTGCTCTTGGACAGGTGGGTGTCCTGTCAGGAGAACCTGACTGTAATCCTGCTGGTGTCTCCAGCAGACAGTTCTTCATTTCTCCTGAGATTCTTTCCCACTTGGTATGCTCTGCCCCTCAAAGTTCGTCTTTAGAGTTGGAGCCATGTGACTGCCCTGTCCATTGGTGTTGCCCACTGCATGAAGTGTGGTTTTCACAGAGGGTCATATCTGGGGCTACAGTTTCTCACATGTGATATATGGAGAGTAGTATCAAACAGGACTTAGGGCCTCTTCCTCCTGTACATGCATATCTTCCATGGCCGTTAAAATATGAGCAGGCATATCATTTTGTGACATTTACCACCATCTATGGTAGCAAGACAAAATAGACGTAAGCAGATGCCTTATTTTTGCCGTTTGCTTTTGCTAGAGCCAATTGCAATGTCTGAGATGGTCAGTATCAAGATTGTTCCTCTGTGCACAGGCTACAAAGGTCATGCTAGAGGCCAGCTTTGCCACATCTAAGACTTTGTCTTGTAGGTGATAACATGCAAACTCAGTTCCCACTTGGCTTTGGAGAAAAACTTTTGCTCAGATTTTGTTCTGTCAGTACGTTTTCAAAAGGCAGAAGATGGTCCGGAGCCCCTCTTCCACAGGAGAGCGAGGCAGCTCCCCCTCATACCCAGAAACGTGAGATGTGTGCTGAAGAGTGCTCAAGTTCTATCTGGAGGTTTGCTCTCTCATGTTAGCACGGCTTCTCCACAGGTATCTCCTACTGGAAGGAGCACCTGTGGAGAAATGGATTTTGCTCCCTGATACCTTCAGATGGACAAAAGGGTCATCAGACTTCCACCTTATCGACAGTCATATTTGTTTAAATGAGATTGTCTTCTTTAAATTACAGACCCACTTTGCCCTGCTGGCCACCCTGGCACTAACTGTGCTTCAGGCTGCTGTGCTAAGAACCCTGGGACCTTCTGTCTTGGGAGTGGCTACTCCCTGGTCCTCTGTGCCATTGCAAAACTCTCCGATTCCTGACTACTATTCAGTAGTAGCTGGGTCCCAGCCAGCTGGGCCAAAGCGGTTTTGTGGGGGAATATCTCCTTGGAGCCCCTGTGGCACTATTGAAAATACGCTGTTATGGCTTAGCTTACAATAATACATCATAGAACAGTTGTGGGGTTTGGGATTTGTTCTAGAGAAACTATGGTGTTTTCTTTTGATAGGCTTAATGGAGGATCATCTCCCACCTTTGGGTATGCTGTAGGAGTTCGGGAGGGATTCCATGAGGGAGTTTGTAGAAGGCGTAACTTAAGAAATGGAAATAGCCATGGGCCCTGTAGGTAAAGAAGGTTTTAAAGAAACCAGCTGGTTTAAGTGGGTGTAATCCTTGGTTAGCCTCCAGATTAGGGTGGCTCACTGTCAGACGGTTCTCTTACTGGAACTGGCCGTTCTAGTTCAAGGACTGATTCCCTGGCTAGAAAGAGCGCAGGGCTGACTGTAACTTGCTGCAGTTGTACTTTGTGTGTCTTGCTTCATAGCCATTATAATAGCTGGTAAGGGATCATAAAGGCTCCAGTCCTTGGGCACCCTTGGAGAGAACTAAAAAATAGTTACAATCTTCAGTTCAAAAGCAGTGAGCTTTTCAGCAGCAGAAGGGTGAGGCTTTCCACGCCTTGCAAGATTCAAATATGTTATTACTGGATCTTAACCACAGGAAGAACTGTTTGTGTCAATAATCTCCCTTCAGACAGTTCTTTGTTGCTAAATGTTTTTGTTAACTGCAAACCTTGGAGCTACTGGAGAAGAGACAAAATCCACTATAAATAATCCTCAGCCTTTGCTCCAGAATTGGAGTCTTCTCGTACAAGATCATATCTGATACCAGAGTGAGCATTTACTAGGACTGATACTGTTTTTTTCCTTCTCCCTACATTGGCAATCACCTTTTGCTTTTCTGGAAGCCTGGCCTTGGCTTGCCATCAGGTGGTGGGGTCAGCTGTGATAACGGATGTCTCATTCAGTCATCTTGAAACCTTTTCAAGGAACCTTCCCAAAGGAAATGCAAAATAAAAAAAATAAATAAAATTTTCTGGGCCTGGCAGTGGTGGAAGAGGCCCCGTGGAATTTATTTCAGCCCAGGAGGATTTACTGCGGATTTTGAAGACCAAGGGGGTTTGTCTTAAACCTTTGCTGCATTCATACCTTCACGCAGTTTCGCAGTCAGGGTGGTGATTCTGCCCACAGTAGTTCCAGAGTGTTAAAAGTATTTTAAAAGATTTACCTTGACTTTTTTTTTTTTTTAATTCATTGTCAACCCCCCCAGTTTCCACCCAGCTCAAATTTCTGGTATGAACATGCGATTTGTGCTGTTGTTCTAGTCTTTTCATGACACTGAACAGTCCAGGAAGTGTTTTCCAGTCAGAGCAGCTTCCTTGAAGGAAGCAGAAAGTACCTGTCTGTCCATGTTTCAACATTTGAGCTTATTAAAAGGGAATTCACTTTGAGGGGTGAAGAACTCATTTAACATAATTACAAAGATCTTTGTTTTGAAATAAGTAGGCAAATCATCTGACTTGGGGCATAAGTCTTATCTGATTACTGCTGATCTCTCCTTGACCTGGACTCTGTCTTCCAAAAAGAGACTCTAATCAATGGTACATCTTCTCAACGGTGTGTCTTTTCTCATGAAAGTGTTGTTAAAACCTCCTTTCCTAGAGCATAACTTCAATCTCTTGTGCCTTGTAGCCCAATATACTTTCCCCTGAGCTCCATGAAAGCAGTACAATATCTTAGTATCTTTTCAGTGCCTGTTGTGTGTATATATCTCTCACAATAAGTCCCTGAACTACAGTGGTGTAGCTGTAATTCCTCTGACCAAATCTCTATTTGATAATTCCCATTCCTGTGTTGATGTATCTGAATTCTCTTCAAATTCAGACCTCTTATCTCCTTCAGGTGCTCAGTAAGGGTCACAAAGCTCTGAGTCTGCCATCTGAGATGCAGAGCATTCCTGCCTTTTCAGAAGTACAAGTACTGACAAACAACACTGCAGCTATGTGTTATTTCACGAGGCAAGAAGGAACATGATTATTTGGTGTAATTGGTGCAGTCATCATCCTTCTGCAGCAAATGCTGAACATGTTCCTGGCCTTTAGAGTTCCTTGGCAAATCAGCAGGCACTTCTTGGGCACCCAGGGGAATATGCTGTAAATGGGAATTCCTAGAGATAGATCTGCTTGCTGCATGCCAGAACTCTGCATTTCAAACATTCATTTTCAGAGGGGTAATTTTTCCACTGGGAGGCCTTTCCCATCCCCTGGCTTGATGTGTTAGTTTTTACTCATCTTGATGCTATCAAGTTTCTGACAAAATGGGACATACTGAAGCTGGTCATGTTGTTTGTATAATATGAGGGGCAATTCATATAATGAGATCTGTTGAAGATATTTGCTGTCCCATCCTACCAGGACTTCTGGACACTTTTATAGAATAAAAGTCAAACCTCTTTCCTGGCTCTAACATCGCTGCGTCTGACATCCTGAATGCTGGCTTGATGACATCCACCAAAAGAAGCCGGCCAGATTTGGAGCTCTTGAGGAGATTGATTTGGAAAGCTGAGTGGAAAAGCCTTTTTTGTAAAGATGTTTCAGCAAATTTTCCCTTTTCTGTGTCACAGCAAGAGGGAACTGTTTGATGTTCCATAAAAAGTCAGTGTGCAAAAACATTGTAATATTATCCTGCTTCCATAGACTGTTTTCTCTTCAGACTAGAGAGACAGGACTCCCCTGGAATCTTGTTCAAGACTTCCCTGGTTTCTACCTCTTGCAATCTCAATATGAAGTTGTCAGTGTCTGTCTGGCAGCACTTTGTAGATCCTTTGAGCGGAGACTGCTTTATTAAGCAATATGTCAGCCTAAAGGATGAGGGTTTTCCAGGCTATGTTGAGAATATCTCCACACAGGTAGGACAGGATTACTTTCACTTTTTATCTGGGTTTACTCCATAATCATCTAAGTTCCCTGCTGGTTATCTTCCCTGTGCTTCACCACAGCCCAGGGAAAGGCTCTGCTTTCGCTTCTGAAAATATGTTCTTCTCTTCTTGTCCTACTTAATACTGGTAAGGTTGCGTGTGTACCTGTGGTCCTTGGGTGATCCTGGAAAGCATTTCTGTGCTGTACAAAATACCTTATGATAGATTGATGGAGGCAGACAAAAGCTTGGGCCACCTTCACTGCATATTGGAAGAACATTCCCACAGGTGAACTTTGCAAACCAGTGATTCGGACTTCCACCATCCAGCTTACAAATGCCCTGGCAGTGATTCTGTAGGCTGACATCCAGGCATCATTTAAGTAGGACTCAGTTATCTAACCCAAGTGAACAGCTGCAATTCAATTGCTCAGGTGAAATCAATGTGGAAGATAGCTCAAAAAAGTGGTTATTTGAATGTTTTCCCAAAAGTGTTGTCCAGCTAGATTTCTTTCTGTGCTAGTGCAGTCCTGTACCACTTGGGCTCCCTACACCCATAGAAGCTTAGGTCAAGTTGGGCCTCGCAGAAGCCTATCTGCTCACACATGGGAACAAGTGGATCTCTGGCTGACAGATACGCCCTTTGAACAGATTTTACCAGTTTGACAAATCTGATTTCATTTATGCTGCCCACTGATGTGGACACTCTGTACCCCAGCTGCCCCAACATGCATGTAGCCTCCTTCTGCTCCTGTCATGGTATGAGATCAGATGACAGCACAGACACTAAGTGGACTCAGATACCAAACCACTTTAATCAGGTATATGTAATTCATGAATTACATGGTTTCCCTGTTCCACAGGAGAGATGATGCACTCCAAAAGAGAAGTCAGGTGGGTTAGTGTAGTGTTTTCAGGCATCCTGTGTGTACTCCTGGTGCAGAGTCATGAGATACCCTAGATTGTCTCCCTGCATAATTCTGAATGCTGTCATTTCTAGGATAGTGTAGAGATTACCAGGTTCATAATTGCTTCCTTGCATTTGGTGCCTAGCAAGTGGTTATAACCACTGCTGATGTTGGCAGTCTGCTCATCAGAAAGACAAGCTGCTTTCCTTGAATTACTCATCTACCCCATTAACAAAGCCATTCCCTTACACTATAGGGTTAGCTAAAGTTCATCTACTGAAGCTAACACTGTTGTCAGCTATGCCTGTCTTGTGCTAACTGCTACAGCTTCTACTTCCAGTGGAGGATATAAGGTTGCCTTGAGAAACAGTAGCTCCTGGAAAACAGGCTGCAGCCTGCTACGGTATATAACATCTATTATGACCAGTCCAGCATCATTTCTGATGTCTGTCGTGGTTGCAGAGCCTATCCATAGAAATTTTTCTCGTGTCCTACACTCCTGAGTAATTTGGGGTTTTTCATGCTATGGGAGATAGAACTAAGTTTGTTCTCTCTCTCATTCGGTTCGTTGTAGTGTGCTTTTCAAGGTCTGACTGCTGGCAAACTTCCCTGACACTGCAGTCAGCCCTGCTTTGTTTTGTATCGAAATTGGTATATGCATGAATGACCGTGGATATAAAAACCTTACAACGGTGGGATCAACTTTGTACTTTGTTCAGGTGGGTTAGGTTGCAAAGCATGTACTGCAGGACAGTATTGTGTACAGTTCTGGTGTCCTCAACATAAAAAGGACATGGAGGTGTTGGAACAAGTCCAGAGGAGGGCCACAAGGATGATCAGGGGACTGGAGCATCTCCCATACGAAGACAGGCTGAGAAAGTTGGGGCTGTTCAGCCTGGAGAAGAGAAGGCTGCATGGAGACATCATAGCAGCCTTCCAGTATCTGAAGGGGGCCTACAGGGATGCTGGGGAGGGACTCTGCATTAGGGACTGTAGTGACAGGACAAGGGGTAACGGGTTCAAACTGAAACAGGGGAAGTTTAGATTGGATAGAAGGAAGAAATTCTTTACTGTAAGGGTGGTGAGATGCTGGAATGGGTTGCCCAGGGAGGTTCATCCCTGGCAGTGTTCAAGGCCAGGTTGGATGAAGCCTTGAGTGACATGGTTTAGTGTGAGGTGTCTGTGCCCATGGCAGGGGGGTTGGAACTAGATGATCTTAAAGTCCTTTCCAACCCTAACTGTGCTATGATTCTATGATTCTGTGACAGCCATTCATACCAATCTTCGAGCTATTTTATGCAGGCTTCTGTAGTTCTAACTTCTTTCTCTCTTTTTCCCCTCCTGATCCTTTTAGGATGAAGACTCTGAAGAAAAGGTTGACCATGTAAGACTAGAAGCTTTCTAGGTAGATCTTGGCTCCTCTGAAGGGGACTAGTAGGACTCATCTATTCATGTGTCTGGAGATTACTTTAAGAGGGTACTCTTGTATTGGAGAATAAGACAAAGTGTGTGTCAGATGCAGTGCCTTTCCTGCACCCTTTGTTCCAACTGCTGACAGGTTTTTTGTTATCTTTGGAACAGCTGTTCTTGCCAGCTACTGCATCTTGCTCTGAGGTCACAGATGTATATGTGGCCACTGGAATGATACTCTATTTTCATTTAAAAGTCAGGGCATCAATTATCTAATAGAGTACAAAACTTTACTGAGCCTAGATTTGCTGTCCAGTAGGGTCAGCTTGCTCATACAAATGAGAACTTGTCTTCAGGGATTATGAAGTCTTGCTGGTTCCCCAGAGGAGGAGCCCTGCCAGTAGTAACAGGGATGTGTGCCTTTGTATTTTCTGAATCTTTCCTTTTTTTTTTTTTTTTTTTTTTCCCACATTTTTACCTAAATATTTTC
>NDXB01016081.1:103702-117978 GCA_002631895.1 Agapornis roseicollis
TTTCTTTTTTTTTTTTTTTTTTTTTTGCACCAATATGTACCTAAATAATATCTGTGGTTTAAAGGATGGCATAGTGCTTCTTACCAGGCTCCTGTTACACAGAGAAAAGGAAGATACGTGCCCTTTCTCACCCTGCAGCAAAGCTCAAATACATCTTGGCATTCATTTGGCATTAGAAGCCAGGGTGGTGCCATTCAGAACAACCTGAGAACAAGCATGCATTTCTGTTAAAAATCTTTGGATTTAAAAATCTTTGCACTGTTGTTGACCATGGAATTGGTGTTGTCTAGTTTTTCTGGGCTAGAGTTGCTGTCTGTGTATATTAGAGGATTGATGATTAGATGATCCTCTCCCTTACTCTTTAATTCCTCATGTTGAAGCACCAGCCAGTACTGGTAGCATAGTAGATTCATTTGTGAAATTTAAAGCCCAGAAAAGAAACATGTATCACCCATCTCATTAATTCTGGCCTCCGAAGAGTATGTTCATCACAACGAGTTGAGACTATTCAGATTAGCTTAGTTTTCTCTTGGTAGTGCTAGAGATGATACTGTAGGAGAGATCCACTGGGTTTGTTTGTCAGTGATGGACAGTTAAAGACTATGCCCAGAGCACTTTTCCATTTATCAGGTAAAGAGGCCTTCCACTGATGGGTATAGTTTTGGGGACTGGTTACCCAATTGGAATTTTTCCCGATAATTGATCTAAACCCACCCCCCTGAACCACTCCTTACAGTCATTTCACTGGAACTAATTCCACCTCCATACAGTGCCCTAAATCATTGATTCCCCAGGTCTGCTGTACTAAGTGGTGGCTGGTCACATGCCACGGGCGTCTCCTTGTTCCTGGCTGCTAAATTTCATTAAAACAACTAAACCGATGTGACTCTTCCACATGAGCAATTACTGTTGCTTCAGGGATGTTATGCAATGGTGCCTGGCAAGGAGATTTTTCCTTAGTATGAAGTGATCCCTGCTTTGAAACCCTTCTTGTCTGGATAATTCCTGCACCCGTATTCAGGCTTATGCTCATGGTCTCACTTTATAGTATTTTTGCATTTTTTAATGTCTGTAAAGGGTAACAAAATGGTTAACTGAATGTTCAGTAATCTTACTGATCAGTAAGCTTTTTATAACTTAAAATACTATATGCTTCCAGACTTCTGTTAATTGTATTTTAAGTCTTTTCCAAACCGATTATTAGTGGAACTTTACATTATAAAGTGTGATCCAAAACTTGCTACAGTATATCCCTCCTTTAGTCATCGCCTGGCCAAGCTGGAATACTTGGCTTCTTGAATCATTTGTCCGAAGTTGGCCCTTTTGTCCCCCTGATGGCTCTTGTAACCCTTCTCTGAACTCCCTTTGGGCTGTGCCGAGTGTTACAGTCTGAACTCTTCCTGGATTTGATCCCTTTTCTCTTGCTGTGTTGAAGAT
Organism: Agapornis roseicollis; assembly: GCA_002631895.1. NCBI lineage: Eukaryota > Metazoa > Chordata > Aves > Psittaciformes > Psittacidae > Agapornis > Agapornis roseicollis. Next base: position 105,140 of record NDXB01016081.1, read on the forward strand.
ACTCTTGTGGCTGCCTGAATACCAGCAAACAGCCCCATCTGGACTTCTGATGTGAGCGTACCTGCTTAAGTCCTGCCCTCCAGCCGTTGCCTGCTTGGAGACTTGTTTTGCATCCCCTGGCAACCCACTCATTTCAGATCTGAATTTTTGCCAGGTGAATCACTCATTTGGCTGCACCTTCCAAGGCTGCCTGGGACATGTAGCCAAAAGGCTTTAAGGCTGATCAGTGGTATAATAAAGGGTGTATCCTAATATCTCAGTTAATTTGCAGAGGCAGAATAGGCAGAAGGAGTATGAACATGGCTGTGAGCCAAAATTTTGCTGGGTACTCTTCCTGGCCTTGCCATGGATTTGCTCTGGGGCCTTGAAGAAGTCCTTCCTCTATCTTTCTTTAGTCCCTGTCTGAAAGGAGGACTAGAGCTTTATGCAGAAGAACTGTGGGGATTTCCTAAACACAGATCCACAGGGGCCTTTTGATCCCTTACACTAGTAGCAAAATTCAGAGCCTGTATTAGGTGCCTGTGTAGTGTGTGGACAATCTCAGGATGGGTCTGGGGATCTATTAGGGTGATAAAAAGTGACTGGGAACTGGAGTGTGTCTGAAACTGTGGCCTTCCATGGAGATCTGCCCCATTCTGAGAGCTCTGGGAGCTCCGCTAGCAGTGAGTGATCCTGATCCCTATCCTGTGTTTTGTTGCCTTCAGCAGTGGAGCAAGGGTTTTCTTTGCATTCAGGGGGCTTCCAGGGATGGAGGTGTTCATTTGGATGTTGAAGCCACATGCTTTATACATAAAGATTAAACTCTCCACCTCCTTTCCGAGCTGCAAGATACTGATTTTATTGTCCTTTTCCTCCTACGGAGAGATGTATCAACTAATGTTTATACCACATCCCTAGAGAATATCATATGTAATGACAAAGCTATGAGCTGTTCTGGGTTAGAGAAGGCTCTCAGTCCTTTCTTCTGAAGCCACTCTGCTTTACAAATGGAACTGAAAGAACTTTGGGGCTGCAGGGAAGGACTTTCTGACTGAAGGAAAACAATATTTGAGTGGGAAGACATCTGTTCCAGTCCTAATGAATCTAGCTGGTGCCTTGTTCTCTAGTTGTGCTTTGGTCCTTCATGGACTGAAGTAGGGAGAGCACCTGATTTGTGACTGTCAGCTAGGTGAATGCAGACCTCTGTGGCTCTGTATCACTAAAAGATTGACAACATGCTTTCAGGCAACGGTTGGAAAGAGGATTTGACGGTCTGACCTTTTCAGAGCTAGCACGCAAGCTCTTCTGTAGTTTGAGTTCCCAGTACTTTTAAAACAATTTTGGTGGAAAAATGGGAAGATGCTTTTTAGGCTAGGACATGTCAGGAACAATTGTTTTCAATGAATGTTTGTTGGAAGAACTATCCAAAAAATGTAAGAACCTGAAGTATGAAGCCAATTGTGGAGTTAAATTGCTAGGTTGCTGAGTTCAGTGGGGTTGCTTGAGTGAGTGTATTTGCATCCTAAAATATAGCACAGAAGGATGCAGAGATACCCTGGTGAGAAGCAACTTGCACTGTACCTGGGGAGGTACCGGTTTGGCTACCATAAGTACCTTAAGCTAGATCATTTCCAGACTCAAGCTGACTCACATGGATCCTGCTTGCAGGTGTGTTTGCACCTGTGGTGTAGACATGGCCTGGGGCTTGATATGATCAGGGCCTTTAATCAAACTGGTATTTTCCTGACCCAGTTCTTACCCTCACACAGTGGTTGGCACCCAGCTCCACGCTCTCATTCCATTGTTTGGTCTGGTTTGGATCTGCAGAGCAGCCACCCTCCAAGTACTCTTCCCCACATCCCTGGAAACAGGAATATGAGACTGAGGAGCCCAGCACTGGCTACACTCAGCTGGGTGCTTCCTGGGGGACCGTATTTGTGTAGAAATAATCACAGTCATTTAGGCACTGTCCAGCCACTCTAGTTCAGAGAGTTCATGACCAAAAAAGTTGTAATTGTAATGCAGTCCCTTATAGCCCTTTTTGTATTTACAGCTTACATTGCAGTAAGATCTAGAGAGCGTTGGTGCATGATTAGGACAGAAATTTCCTATTCCCAAAGACCTTATGGTCTGACAGTGGTGTTTTTCTGTAGTGTCCTGTTCTCCCCTGTGATCTTCAGTTTGTAGAAGAGCCCTCACCAGGGGCATTTTGTATACTGCCCGTTGCCAGGGTTTTGCCTTCTTAGGCATACAATTTGGAGGGGAGTAGATAGCCCTTGAAGTAACTGGAATCTCCAAGAACCTGGGAGAGTTCTCGTGAGGCAGAATTTCCTGTAGCTGTTGCGCATTGTGGGTGCCCTCCCTTTTGCATGCTTGTCCTGGGCTGAGCTGAATTTGCCCCTCCATATCCCAGAGTTTCTGTCATCTGTTTGGATTCTTGTGTTCTGAAAATAAACACCCGCCACCAAAGGGAGCCAGCATCCAAGGAATCATCGGCTTTTTTACCTGCTTCCATTTTACAGGGATTGTTTCTTTTTCCCCAGTGGTCTTCGGTTGCTTGTAGAAGTGCTGGACTCCCAGCCTGTTCTGGGGATCGCTCAGCTGGAAGGTGGCCAGATTCTCCAGGAGGAATCTCAAAAATGCAGCTGAACTTTTGTTCCCTAATTAGGCCAACTTCCCTAGTGTGAGCCCCAGCACTGCATGGCCTGGAGCTCCCCAAGGTCTTGCACTGCCTCTCTCCCGTGCACCCTGAATGGCCGGCCAGCAGGGTAGTTATTTTCAGCTTTCTGAGCTTATCTACTAGCCTTTTGATGACATCTACTGAAATAGCATTTCTAGTCAGCCATGTTTCCCAGCCTTTCTAGTTCGTATCCTTCCTGCTTGGCTACCTTGCTGTGGATTAGAGACAATCTTATTGAAAATAATACTATTCAAAGCTTTTCCATACATTTATGCCATGCTTTGAGTGCTCCTGGACCCACCTAAAGGCAACAAAAGAACTGTAGGAGTGATGGAGATGCATGTGAGAACATATCTGACAGTATGTAGCACAGGGTAACAGCAAACTGAGAGATGCTTAGGAGTACTGGAGGGGCATCTCCCTCTTAACTATGGGTTATGAGTGCATTGTAACTTGGTAACTCCTTGCTCAGAGCATCAGATTAACGTGTGCTGCTTCACTGTTTTGATGCAGTAACTCCTGAGACAGGTTAAGCCAAATGCTGCAATATGACAGCTTTCATAGCTCACATGTAAACTGACTAGCTAGCTGACCATTATTTTAGGGAAGAAATTCCTGATAGCTGTTTGACAATATGAGCTGCATGTTTACATGCTATGATAGAGAATATTTGAAGCCCCCCAAGAACTTTCTCTGTCTCAATAGCACTTTCCCTACTAAAGAAAGGTCAGTGACCATAAAGGACAGTTTGTGGATGAAATGGAAATCCAGTATTTTCTGCGAGGCATTTAAGACATGCAGAAGTCATTGGAGGGTATTTATTAAAATGAGGTGAACTACTTTGAACTGTCTGTGGACATGATGAAGAGAGCTAGCAGAGATGGGTTGTTCTTTGCAAAAAGCCAAGGCTTTCATAGATTGTTAATCGATCCCTTTTTGACATCATATATTCTCTGAAATCGTATAGACTGTGTTATGTGGCTGCTTGGAAGCAGTGGGGCTATTTGACTTACAGCTCCTTAATTGACAGCAGTCAGAACTAATCCATCAGGCCTGGTTTTGGAGATTTGTGTTTCCTCGGTCAGAGGAGCCTCAGGCAGCTGTTTGGAGAAGAGGAAATTCAAGACTGGCCGTACTTCTTTCTTTCTGCACCATGGTCAGTGTTGGATAAAAACAAGGCACCTACATCCTGTATAAAATCTCACAGTGTTTGTGTATTGGGCAGAATGTAGATCCCACACACTTTAGGAGATGTATTACATGACAGAAAAATTGTGCGTCCTCTGTTGCGTGCTGCAATGTCATTTGAGTCCCTGCTTCCCTGTACAGAGAGCTCACTGTTTCAAAGGAGTTGTCATGTTGATGAAGGTAAATTAATCCATATTTCCAGACCCACCTGAGAATCTGAGTGACCCAACATGTCTGTAATCTGTGTTGTAGTAGGTCCTAAAAGAAACTTTGCTGGATCCTGAGGATCCAGAGACACACAGAGTTGCTTCCATGAGGAAAGCAACATCCAGCTAGCACCTTCTAAACTGCAGACATGATCTGACAAGTAGCCTGGAAATTTCTGCCTTAATGGGGAAGCCAAATTAGAATTCTACATCTGTCTGATAAGAAAGGGCCTGACTACAGATAAAGAAGAACGTAGAGTTTCTACTTTAATGCAGGAGAGATGGAATTCAGGCCAGTCATTTTTCAAAGGGAGAGATAAAATTCTGATTACAGCGGTAGTATGGAAGTGTTGGTAGGAAGGTGGCCTGAGAAATGCTGGAAAAGTGCCATCACAAAAATGGTGAACTGGATTTCTGAGGGGGGAAAATAAAAAAGAAAGAAGAAAAAAAACCCCTAACTAAAAAGCTGAGGTCATGGCAGTGTTCCTTGAAAAGGAGACTATCTGCAGAAACTACGGTAGAAGAAACCTTCTGGAGGTGAATAACTGACAAAGCTCAAGTGGGAAAGCAAACCATGGCAAGTAAGGGATTAGTTAATGTGAAACAGACTGAGCAGCATGATCTGAGAGAGAACAATGTTGTCAGGAGCTGGTGGAATCTCAGTGTTTTGAACACCAACATATTTTGGTGGACAGTTTAGATTTTGCATTTGGGAACATACATAAAAATCTTGCCCAAATAATACGTAATTACCAAGTTCTGATCATTTAAAGCCCCCAGTCTTTTTCACCAAAAAGGTATGTTCAAGAGCACATTTGCTCCATTACAGAAGAACAGTGTCCTTTGTTTCTGCTCTGCTCTCTCTGGGGTTGACATTCTTCCCACTTTTTGCCTCAGGCTCATGCTTGCATCTTCAATGTCCCCAACTGTCACCACATTATGACAGTGTATGACATTACATTCTCAATTGTAAATTATGCTGAGGTTTTGGAAATGTGAAAGTATATGAAGGTAAGTGTATTTACTTGACAAAAGTGCATGTGGCATGTGACCTACTATGGCACTTTCCAGGGAACTAACAAAGAAAAGCTATTTATCCTCAGCTGACAGTTAATATTGTCCTTCCTGTTGCTTGTGCTCCTGTAGGCAAATCAAAAAGAATTACCTGATTTACTGCAAGAGGAATAAGAGACCTGTAGGTATATTTGAGGTGTTTGTTAGGGTCTGACAGACATTCAGGCTTGCCTCGTGTGTATGATCATAGAATCACAGAATAGTTAGGGTTGGGAAGGACCTTAAGATCATCTAGTTCCAACCCCCCTGCCATGGGCAGGGACACCTCGCACTAGACCATGTCACCCAAGGCTCTGTCCAGCCTGGCCTTGAACACTGCCAGGCATGGAGCATTCACAACTTCCCTGGGCAACACATTCCAGTGCCTCATCACCCTCACAGTAAAGGACTTCCTCCTTATATCCAAACTTCCCATGTTTAACCCATTGCCCTTTGTGCTGTTGCTGCAGCCCCTGATGCAGAGTCCCTCTCCAGCATCCTTGTGGGCTCCCTTAGATACAGGAAGGCTGCTATGACGTCTCCACGCAGCCTTCTCTTCTGCAGGCTGAACAGCCCCAAGTCTCTCAGCCTGTCTTCATATGAGAGATGCTCCAGTCCCCTGGTCATCCTCGTGGCCTCCTCTGGACTTGTTCCAACACTTCCATGTCCTTTTTATGTTGAAGACACCAGAACTGCACCCAATACTCCAGGTGGGGTCTCATGAGAGATCAGTGCGAATACATAACATTGGCAAGACATTGGAATCGAACCCCTAGATGCCATGAAGTCATCCCCTGTGCAAAGACTGAGGCGGTCATTCTCATCCTCTGATGTGGAGTGTCCCACTTGATGTATCTTTGATCCGAAGGCTAGTTTTGGTGATGAGGGAATTAAACTGCAGGTGCATTGGAATGCCTTGGAGATGTGTTTTCCCTCAGCCTTAAGGCCCAGGTTCTTTGGTGACATTTGTTAGTTCCATGCACCTTTGTAAGGAGTTGTGAGGCTGTGTGTTGGGAACATGGCTGGCTGGCTATCAGAGGGATGGTGTAAGGGGAAAGGGGTTATTTGCATGCGTGGGAAGGATCCATGTGTGAGGGAGTGTGTTTTCTGAGGTAGGGGTGTGTGTGATGGGAATAGGGATGTTTATGTGGGCATGCACGCCCATATGTGGTGTGTTTTTCCCCTTTTTCCTGGGCTCTGGGTGTGTCCAGATGAACTGAATTCAAAATGCTCCTTTTTTGGCACTCTTCTCTGGTTTGGCATCTTAAGAATCTGGGGGAATCATTTAAAGATCAGAAAACTCCATTCAATTGGGCCCCTGAAGGCTTCACATTCTGTGACATGGTCATTCCAGTCGACTGAGCTCTGTCCCCTGCGGATGAGCCCATATAAGGAGGCTGTTTCCTGCGTTTCACGCTCCCTGCCTGTCCCTCTGCCTTCCTGTGCTCCCTTTGCTGAAGAAAGCTGGTATTTTGGGACTGCAGCTCCTGCCTCATTCCTGCTCCCTGTTTATTTTTGGAGGATGACTATTTTTGCTCCTATCAGGGAACTATGCAGGGTCGTGCCCCGTCCCTTCAGCAGGCAGTGGCTGCCCCTGGCAGGGTCTCTTCATTTCCCACACTCGCAAACAATGCTTCTGCTTCAAGAAATAAACACGGGAGACCCCTACCATCAGGGGTTAGCTCAACTGCTTCCGCATTTGTGGCAAGAGGTAATTTGGCTTTGTCTCAGGGTTGACCTCACCATACATGCAAGGTCCTGTCTGTCAAGTCAAAAATCCTCAGGAGTGACCCAGTTCATTCCCTTAATAAAAGGTGTGGGAGCCACCTGTCCCCCCATCATTGCTCCAACTTAGACTCCTGTTCAGTTACCATTTAGGGTAACCCCTGTTTCGGGACATCTTTTACTTATCATCCTTTCTCATGATGCTCCCTTCACGTGCCCCTGCAGCCCATCTTGCCACAATGGGCACCACAACTGGGAGCTTTGTAAACTGAAATTTATCTGTTGGGTTTACCATGCCTCTTTTCACCACTGCCTGTTGTGCAAAGCACTGAAGGCACTGCTGCCTGAGGTGCTTCAGGCAGGAGGAAGGGAGCCCAGAACTGCAGACGGAATAGGCTGCTCCCACATGGTGGGAATTCATAGCCCTGTTCTTTGAAAATTCCCATTGTAACCCCCAGGCTGAATTCCTGTTTTCTCTTGCCACACGGCACAGTGCCACACGAGACAATGCAAGATAATAGCAGGGAGTGCCTTTAAGCTCCAGATGAACTTCCCCTTTAGCATTTCAGCGGTGGCAGTGCTGCGTTTCGTCTCAACTAACTTTAACTTTAGAGGTATTTGGTATGGCTGGCAGTATCTGCACTTCATCTAACCTCCTCTTCTAGGCAGTGGACAAAAGCAGACACTTTTTAGGAACAATTCCCAGTCTAAAGCAAGATGTCTAAAATGTGCTGACTTGAACCCTAGGAAAGATGTAACATGTGATACCTCCCACTGAAATGTGGGCAGCAGTTCCCAGTAGCCGTATTTTGCCAGGAGAACACATAATCTGTGGATCAGTCTGCTGCTGTACTGTGTGTTCTGGACAAATCAAAGATACACAGATTAGAAACTTGTCAAGATACTGATTGGAGTAATATATCTTTTGTTTACCTGGACACCTAAACCCCTGTCCTGTAATATTTGTCTTCCTTTTATTTTATGAATAGACAACATTTTAAACACTACCTCTCCAGCTATTATTTGGTAAAGTTTTACATTAATATATGTGGACCTGGTGTCTCAGTTGGCTTGCCTTTGCCTGAACTAGAGCTGGCTCTAATGTGTCTCTTCTCTGTTTTAAAGGGTCCACCACCTAAACCCCCACGCCGGCAAGGAGGCTGGGCAGATGATGCTGTACTGGCAACTACAAAGTGAGTCCTCATGTTTTTCTTTACTAAGCGGGGCTTAGGCAAGGATTAAGTGAACATTGCTAGTTGGGCTTTGCTGTTACAGGCATTGAAACAGTTTTTCTGGATGTTGTAGATGGCGTATGTCTCTCCTTCAAACCATTTGAGGTACTGCTATTGCTTGGTGCTGCTGGCTAATGCTCTTTATAAATTGGCCTGGCTGGGCTTAGAACTGTGTATGTGTCACTGTCTGACAGAGGCAGTGTATTCCTTACCTGGTATAGTAACTGAAAGGAGTCAAGAACATAATAAGCATGTTAAATGCAGGAACAGGGGGGAAGGGATATGACTGGTTGTGCCCTTTCCAGGAGAGTGACACATGACAGTGCCCCACTGACAAGAATGCAATGAACAGTTCAGGATTCAATGATCAGCTTTGACAGTAAAGGTGAAATTTGTCAATGTTTGTGTGTGTATGGGGTTATGGTATAATGGAGATGGATGGAAATGGTCAGTGATAAGAGATAGGAAGAAGAAAGTATACAAATTGTAGAGTGTAGGTTGAGAATCCTGGTGCTTATGAAGGACACCTAAGGGAAACAAAATACGTGGATGTGGTAATAGAATGGGTATGAAAACTGAAGGATAGTTCAGACTGTGAGATGACTTGGTTTCAAACTGTTATTTTTCAAGCTGTAAAGTTGTGCTGGTGTTGTATTTCCTATTCGCAGAGCTGAAGAGCTCAGTGACAGAGTGGTGTGAGGTTGCTTGTGTACATTAAGGCCTATAGTAGGAGTGTATATGCCTGATATATACTTTGGAGGCACTGATTTATGGAAAAATTTTGTATTTTCTTTCCTGGAACCCTTAGAATAGGAGAGGACATCCAGAGGGGGGTGAGAAGGGTGTTCTATATTCTGGGGCAGCCTTTCTGGAAAACAGACTTTTCTGGGAAATATTGTCATTCTATCTCTGAAGAATAAATCAGCTGAAAATGTGAAGACTGGAGTAAAGGAATAAAGATCTCAACCTGAACTCCTTCTGCTCCTCTCTAGGTTAACTCTGATAATGCTATCATTTTGCATAGGCTGACTGCAGCGAGAAGTTACCATTGCAAAGATGCACCCACCTCAGGGTTATAATAAAAATGCCACCAGTGATCCTGGTTCTTTGCAGGAGCAAGCAGAAGCTTTATGGAAATGTGACAGCAGAGAACAAGGGTGAATGACATTGTTTAGGAAAAATAAACTGTGTAATTGTTGGCTAGGTGAAGATCTGGATTGGAGGTAGTACGGTTATTAAGGGCCTGGAGGACAGTGCCTAATGTGCCCTGGAGGACAGTGTGCAGGTTCCTGATGCAACAGCAGTGTGACGTGCTACTTTGAGATGTTTTCCATTGTTTGATATGAACCTCAACTGATATATTTAGAGCAGTAGCTATCAGTGGTGCTTGTCCAGTGTCCAGTGTTCCAGTTGCATGGTTCACAGATATAGCAGGTGTATGGAGTAAATGCTCCTGTGAGGTTGGATTCAATTTAGTTGAAGAAGCAGAACAGGAGATAGAAGGCTGCAGACCTTTCTATCTGTGAGACCCTGCACAATGGCACATAAGGTGAAGATGTGCCCCTTGCTCAGTCATGCATATGATGCCCATGTATCTGGCAGTATTAGTTTAATTTGTATTAAGGACTTTTATTGAATAGATTTTATGAAGGAGAGGTTTGTTCTGACTTCCTTTGGTCATGTGAGGTACAAGGATTTTGTACTAGTTCCCCTGTCTTTTCTTCAGCTGTGTATTCTCCCCAGGGTGATCTCTCTCCTTGTCTCCCTTATAAAAAGTGAGATGCTGGCCTGTATGGCTGTCTTTGTGACATATCCCAGAGTAAAGCCTTCGTGTGAAAAGTCTGAGTCATCAGCTGATGTCATACCAATGTTGCTGTAGCTTTGTTGTTTCTGTTTTCTCAGGCTGTCTCCCCACAGCTTTTCAACCAGTTTGACTCAGCTTGGAAGCTCATCAAGTTAACTTGCTTCAATTTCACTAATTGTAGATGTAGTTAGAATAACATGCTTTTATTGATATGTCTGATGTAGGTATAAGAAGTTTCATGCCAGTGTAACTGAGCCTACACTTGGGAATTGTACTGCTCTAAGTAATTTGTTTTTCCAAAATTGTCAAAATTGTAAATTCTATTCTAGTCCTTAGGCTGTGCAGAGAGGCTACAGATACTTAAACTATTTTATACGATATTTCTAGTTCAGAGTCTTATCAATGTAGCATCATTTGAAAATGTTCTTTTTGTTTCCATTTGGCACATATTAGAGTAAAATTTAATTTACAACCTGTTTTTCAATCTTTGTGGCTCCTTAGTCCCTTCCCTGCCCAGCTCCTGGCATACCTAGGTAATCCTGCAAATACTCTCACCGTCTTGCTGGTTCCCTCCATCAGACTACTGCTGCCTCAGACTGTTGCAAGACAGGAAGAGGAGTGCCCTTAAAGTTAGTTTTGAAATTAAATCGCACAGATGGTGTGCAAGTAAGATGCGCTATTTTATCATGAGTTCCCGTTGCATTTGCAAGTGTCAGGTATTTAAATTCCAGAAAATTAATAAAATGCTGCCATTAGTGATAAGTTTTGAGAAGTTGAGCATGGAAAGATTACTTCGCTCTCCTGGTACCTCTGTAGAATAGCTGTCATTGCTAGGAGTCCTGTTTTGTAAATATGGATAAGGAAGAGGACTGCCGGTAAGTGCCTGAGCAAACCCTCAGACTGGTCATCTGCAATCAGCAAATAAATGGTGCAAAATAGTGACAGAAGTCATTTTCCGTTACTGGTGGGGCCCTCTGCACCTGAGTCTACTGTCTTTATTTAAATTTGTATTCAAAGAGGAGAATCAGTCTCTATGAGATGAGGTAGGCCCAGCAATATTCCGGCCCCAGTATTAGAGGAAAGGGGACCAGCCAAGAACCTAGACAGCCACCTGGGGCCTGGTACCCTGATGAGATTATATAAATAATAGTAATTACAGCTGGGTTTGCTACAGAAGCAGTTCTCTAACCACTGGATGGAGCCCAAGTGCCATTCTGAACGCTGTGCTGATGTTCTTAGTGTCATCAGTTTTGACACTTGTGACAAGCAAAGCAGAGGTTTATTGTCAGGTTATCTCATGCCTCAGAAAGAAGAAATACAAAGCACCTGCCAGTGGGAAAAGGAAAGGAAAAGGTTTTGCCTACTGGTAAGGGTTTGACAAAGGGGAGGTACTTCCAGGATCCGTTTAATTCCAGCCTCTGCTGATCTCATCTATCTGACTTTCTCTGTAGAATTACTGCCATTTTCTTCCCTATTAGTATCTTTATTTCTTTGCTTCTCAGGACATTTCCAGTTCACTTGGGTCCTTTATCCCTTCGGTCTTGCAATCAGCCCCTTAAAATTCATACAGTTCTGCAGGCAGCAGCTAGGATTGGTGTGGAATAAACACAGCTTATTTCAGGTGGCCCTACAAGCAGAAGCAAGTGCGGCTTTCAGTAGGAAGTCCCTTCCAGTGCCTGCATGTGTACCTCCTTTCTCTACAGGGATTGTGGCAGTTTAGCAACAAGTGCTTCATCTACAACTGAAATTTCTCCTTTCTGACTGGTAGGTCATACAGAGTTGTAAGAATCAAGACTTATTTAGAAAAATGACCATGCTGAAGATTTTGGGACAGAAGTGGTGGTATGGTGTTTAGGAATGCATTTAACAAGAAGGCGAATATTAAGGGCCTGTAGGAAGAAAGTGGATGTGGTTGGGGTGACCTTTAGAGCAGGGTAACCCAGTCTCTATGTGTCATTTAGGGCTCTGGAGGGTGGGCAATGGTGAGACTGCACCCTCGAGATGGAGGAAAGTTATTTAAGAGATTAAGCAGTTTTATGATTTAAGGTCTCTAGAGGTAAGTAAAGTTAAAACCCTCCTGTTTCAAAAATATGGGTTTAAACTATCCTGTGTTGTAGCTATATGAAATGACCCTTGAGAGTGCCTGGTTTATAGAACCTCTAGCCATCCCTGTTTTGCAAGTGGGAGTAGTAAAGTGCTCAAGAGTTTCTCTGTCTGACATGGTAGGGGAAGCTTTTGTCATTGTTTCTGTCCTCTACTCCCAGTCCAGCAGTGTTGAGGTAAATCTCAGGCTGGGCTTCCCTGTGACACTGCCATGTTAGGGGCAGAGCTAGGCTCCTCACTGCAGGGAAGACGGCAGCCTCACTGAGGACATCTATGGATGTCCTTAGTGATGGGAAGAGCATAGGCACAAAGGATCAAGGCTGCCAAGTGAGGGGGCACAACTTAGAGAAGAAAGAAAAGGAAGTCTGATTAAGTTTTGTCTTGAAGTGTCTGTTTTTGGGTTTGTCCCTGCATTGATCTGCAAGGGAATGAGGCAAGTAATGGCCCCGGGGGGACCTTCAGGACTTTCCTCTCAATGTCAGCCGTCATTTTCAATCACCCTCTCCCTCCCAGCCATTAATTTTGGCCCAGGATCATGGGGACTTGTCCATCTATCACTCCTAATTGACACTAAATGATCTGTCAGTTTATTGATGAACGGCAGGAGTGGAATTGTCACAATATATTTTACTTTCTAACAACTCCTCCTGACAATTTTACCTTGTCCATCTCACTCTCCTCACATAAATCTCCGTTGGCCTCTCATTCCTTCTCTTGGGCTGATCTGGTGCCAGCCGCCTCCATGCCATCGGCACGCATCAAGGACATCAAGATGGTGGTGAGCTGCAATGTGCAGGCCCAGGGTGGATTTTTCCTCTCTCCCCCCACCTTTACTTTTTTCCTTTTTTTTTTTTTTTTTTTTTAATAGG